>JAQIUQ010000895.1:0-250283 GCA_030378365.1 Hybognathus amarus | reverse complement strand
GTTATGTATTGCTGACTGAGTGATGCTACAGTTTCAACAAGACTGACATGTTTGCAATGCATTGGTCAAGCGTCTGCGCTTCTGTATTTGTGTACCTCTGAAAACAGCCAAAGCCTTCATTACTGATATGTTTATTCACCTGTCCACTTCAGAACCGTAAATATAAAAGCCACAGGCGAACAATTCCTTGCCAACAGCGGACGCAGACTATTGTCAATTTACCACTCTCGCTGGACAATTAGGAAGTCGGCTACGAAGAACATTTGACCTGAGGAAGGTTTTGATTCTCTGCTGTGAAGCATACAAAATACATGCAGGTCATTGGCAAGATCCAATAAACGTCGACTGTGCCCTACTGACAAAAGAAGTGTGCTTGTCACGTGACTACCAATCCTAAAATGCCCCAAAAAAACATCACACGGCTTCACAGAGGAGAGGTCTTGAGGGAACGTCAAAACTGGCAGATTTATAGATATGTGTAGCGCAAATCGGTTTGAAGCGTTACCAAAAGTCTCAAAAAATAAAAAGAACTAATCAAAGCTATGCCGAGAACGCGTCTTCTTACGGATAGCAGAGCCATCATTTCGACAGTCGCAGCGAAAGCAAATAGAACTCATTATAAAAAGTGATGCTGTCGACACTGGATGCGGAGCGACTAGAAATGTTATTTCTGACGTTGTGTTGGCCGAGAGCTGTGGGAACTGGAGCGAGAGCTAATGAACGTCTCTATCGAAGGACCAGGCCTGGACTTATTATGTTGTGTTTTATTATAATTATATGCGTCAGTCGTCCATGAGGGCTGCCGCTTTACTTTCTCTTTATTGTTTCATTAAACTTTACAGTTCCCGCGCTACTTCTTCCCTTTTTACAAGCTTTGTTACAGACATGGTTCAAGAGCTTGTGCGACTTCTGCACACGAAGAACAAATGGATTTGCAGTGGCCGCTTCTGTCACGTCCAGTGTAGACAGCCTGAAGCTGTTGCGCATTACGACTGTCGCAATTTATTTGAACACTTAAGACATGGTATTTTAGATGATTAAGTGCTCAATGGCCATGATTTGCTTCGGTGTCTTCAAATCTAACTTACTACAACACTGCAGGATTTACAAAATGGTGTGACATTTCCAAACCCCACTTAAACACTGAATCACATGGGTTGAGTTTACAAATATCACATCAGGTTTTATATCCATTATAGAAAGCGTTTGGAATGCTTCTCTAGTATAAAGTGGTAAGTGATGAACTCAAAAGTGATAAAATAATGAATAATGCATGAGCATTTGGTGGAATGGGTGTAAAACTGATCACGTACAACAGTATTGGTACCGAATTCACACGTTGAACTGTGACCAAGTGCTTCTGGCATGGTTTTTCGTAGCCCTTTGATGAAAATGAATGAAACATCACCAGTATAAAATATCAACTGTAAAAGAACCATAGAATTTTTTTTTCTATCTGTGCATTCACAAACACAATGAAGGAAACAAGCTATCGAATTTTAGAAAAAAAGTCAGAATCGAAAGAAAAAGTCACTACTTGCAAGCGTCAAGACCAAATAGATCTTCAATCACAAATAAAAAGCTGTCTATTTTCATAGTGTACATTTCCTATGTTTGTTTTTAAGCACTTCACCTAAACATCATTTGGAAATTTAACAAAGAAAAAAAAGATCTGTAGGAAAGTTAAAAGTGTGGTAAGGGAAATATATTTATAATACAACGTATTGTGTGCTTGGGGACAAAAACTTAAAATTGAAAATAAAATGATTTGTATCCATAACGGAGGTTTATACAGCAGCATACAGACACTAGTCTCCTATTTCTGTCTCATAACATGGGAGTGCTTCAAACAGGTAAGAGGAGAACAATAGCATTCAAATTATCAACAACTTCAGATCTGGTCCATAAATTATATAAATAAAATGTTCTTTATTTAATTCATCTTTTCTTTTGCTTAAAAATCATATTTTTTTTATATATCTCATTTAACATTCGCACTCGATATATCGATATCCCTCTCTGATGTTTCCATACGCTCTAGGTTTTCTCCGACTATTGCTCATCATAACCGTGCGCGTCTGATTTTTAAAACCACATTCGCCCTCCACACGTCACCAGCTATGTGTATATCATTTGCGTATTTCATAGTGACCAAAAAAGAAAAATCGAAAAATTGAAACGAAGAATCACAGTATCAATAATATTGTAATTCATAAGAAAACCAACAGAACCGTACACAATCACGGAAAAAGTGATTTTTTTCTTTCTTTGCCAAAGATAGTGTACCACAGACGTTTTGTACATAAGCAATGTGTATACGTATTTACAAATATAAATATACACAATCAATTAAGTTCAGCGCATAAATGCTTTCCTGTCCCCCCTACCCTCGTCCTTCCCGCGTTCCCATTGGAATTTCGTTCGGAAATTCTTGAGCGAAAATGTATGTTACAGACAATAAAAACAACTGCATAAACAAATAATGGATTGTGTGCATCTGGGCCGCTGGATGACGACGATACTCGCGAGTCTACGGCCCGGATTCTGTATTGATAAAGTATCGGTAAAAGATAAAAAAAATAACCGCGCACTAATTTATTAGTATCGCAAAGTTAAAACGAAACCGGGAAGCAAGATAAAAGATACCAACCATGGGGGAAGGAAGCAATGCAATCATTTTTACCTCTAAATGTGGAAATCTGCAGAACAATACCTATCGTAAGTGTATAATCCTGTTCTCGCGCACATTTAAAAATCCTTAACGCTGTCTCTTACCCATCATTAATTCGACTGCTCTTATAATTTACTTTATATTCTGTTGCAGTAGAAGAAGCTATAGTTACTTATCATTAAAAAGTTTTTAAAATGATCATCTCAGCAATATACACAGATTTATTTATATTCATCTCTCCCTCACGTGCTTTTTGCTTATATAGGCATTCTTACACTATTTTCGTTCATTATCGTTTTTTTTTTTTTCGGATTTTTTGTTGATTTTTTTTGCATTTGCGATGCTCTCACATGAAGTTTACATTCATCGATGCGAAGTTGAAGACTAGCCTCGTTGAGAGAATCATCTCTGCGAGTGAAAGGTTCTCCACACCATCAGTGGAACCCACTTGGATTTCTAGAATCCTCGCGAATCCTCGGAATTCTAGAAGGATCCGTTTCGGAACTTCTGGCACCACAGCACTAGTCCTTGTGTCCGGGTACAAGTATGTAAATATGTAATGATTTTTTTTTTAAGTCATTTGTCTTTTTGCAGGGCTGTGAACACCACATTTTTTCCACACAAATCGACGTTTGTCCTCGGAGACAGATGACGTGATTGGAGCGAGTGATAATACAGGAAGAGGAAGGGACGTCACATCCAGTTTTTCAGGTCAGCGCATCACAGATCGTTCTCATCGTAGCTCCGCCAATCCAACATTTCCTTGAAATACGCAAACGTTGGGAGTGGCGAGTCGGAGTCTAACGCCCTTTGTCAAATCCAAGCCACGTTTCGGTGGTCAAATTTGATGAAAGGGAAAGAGGCCTTTGACGAGAGGTGAGCGGACACACTTTGGCAAACAAATAAAAAATAAACGAATGCGTCCGTTACGATTCCGCTGGACAGAAAGTGAAAAACTCTGGAAGCTGGGAAAGAGAAATCAAAAGAAAGTTGTGTTTTGAAGGTGTACATGATGCCTGTGTGTGTGTGAGTGTGTGTGTGTTGTGGACGTAGGTGTGCGCACGCTCTGTGGGTGCCTGTTCAATGCCGAGTTCGTGAGAGCGGTGTCGGACTCGTCCACGTCTCACACCAGGTTGTACTCCTTCAGGTTTAGCTGCAGGATGGTGTCTTTCACGGCCGCGAACACAAAGCGGATGTTCTCCGTGTCGGTGGCGCAGGTGAAATGCGAGTAGATGATCTTGTCGCTGTCAGGGTTCAGATCCACAAACATCTTCAGGATGAACTCCCGTGCAGCCTGGCCGTCCCTCTGGGGCCCTACAAAACATTGTGACATGGAGTTAAAGACTTCAGGAGACCTGGAAGAGTTCATCCTTCCTGGTTATTTACTCCACAATTTAGAGTTTTCTATATGAATTTACTTGGAAATGTAATTATTCCTGTGATCAAAGCTGAATTACTCCTTGAGAAATCATTCTAATATGATTTGCAGCTCATTAAACATTTATTAAGATTAATGACAATGCAATTTTTTACATTATTTTATCGATTAATCTTTTTAAGAAAATGTCTCATACAGCATTAGTGAAAACAGTAAAAAAAGAAGAAAAACCCCAATAGAACAAGGGCTATACATTCTGTTTTGGGGCAAGTATAGATTCACATATATGTAAGGAATAATTGACTTCAGGCTGTTGAATTATTAGAAAAATAATGCACACCCGAGGTGGTAATGCGGTCACGACAGAAGCGGGAGGTAGTAGTAACGGAGGTTTGAGCCACTGATAGCAGACTAATGTAATGATGGGGGACACACTTACAATTCGCTGAAATATTCGAAGACCGACTGTTTCCATCGACTGTATAGCAGGTCTTACCATCTGAGTGAACACAGACTGAACTCGCTGCTGGCTGAACGCGCGTTGGGCATGATCAGTCAGAATGAAATATTAAATTACATTCATAACTGGCGTAGGCCTAAACTAGTCTGTCCCGGCTTTATGCAGTTATTAATGCAGTTATTAGAGAGAGAGAGAGAGACGTTGAAATAATGAGACAGAAAAGCATGTGCGTCAATATTAATATTATTATTTATTTTTTAACTTAGTTTTAATTAATTTGTTCATTGTTTTCTATAATTGACATTGGGTCCCCAATAAATGAAAAACACAAAGCCCTTTACAAGTAAGCCAATCAATAATTATTTATTTGTTATATTATCTGGAATAATTACGAAAATCCGTGCAGCAGGACTATTAATTTATTTATATATTCAGTTTAATTTTCTATTTAGCCTATTATAGATAGGACTATACTTTATTTAGTAAAATTAAACTGTATGTGTACGTTGATTGTGAAGTTAGACATCAAATATTTCAGATCAAGCGCATGGGGCTGCATGTCTTCTCTTGTTATGAATTGAATCCTATTTTCCGTTAACTATGCGCAGTGATATGGAACTGTAATGCGGTTCAAACTTGCCTGAAACTACTTTAGCTCGTGCGTTACCTGAAAATAATTGCACACCTTTAGAACGTTCTAACCAATCAGAATCAAGCATTCAATAGCCCTGTAGTATAAAGAGCTCTATCTTGCACCCAGCGCAAATGATTTTGTACACTGATGCATTTATCATTCCTATTTTGCACCTGCGCAAAGCCGGACTTTGCCCTCTACAGACACACGTCAGTAAACAAGGAAATGAACTTGCGCTCCCTGGGCGGGTTGGTGCAAAATGGAGGCGTGTTTCGGCGCAACAATCCTGGTGCTATTTTACACTTCAAACGATTACACAGAAAACAATTGCCACTGACCAGAAAAAACTGGTCTAAAGTCAGTGGCGTGTTGCACGTACATTCAGATGCTATTTTAAATGTATCATGCTTGGCCATAATACAAAGTGTGAACAATGCGCATAAACTGTAGATGATTCTCTCATATACACAGATGCATTTTACTTTTTGCAAATGATACATTATTATAAGGAAAAATATTAAAAACACGAGGGAAATTATTTGTTGTGTCCACGACGATGGGAAAAATAGGAATAAAGGCCTGTTCACACCGGGACGAATTTCGCGCGTGATATTCGTTGACGTTTAACGCCTCGTGACTAAACAATGGGCGCCAATGTGAGTGTTCACACCGACGCGAAAACGCCACGCGTAAAAGCGTACATTTTAAAAAAACGCCTCGGGTTCGTTTTTTGGTTTGACGCGCCGCGTCAAAAACTATCCGACCAACGAGATTGGCGGTTTTGCTCACGTGTCTGGTACTTCTGAAGTTACAGTAAAGCATAACTTGGGGGCGCTCAAACACAAAACGGTCTTGCCGAGCACACATACGGCGAAGAAGATAGCTGCTGGTCTCGGAGCATAAAGAGCTATGATAATATTTATATTAATATTTCTGTAATAAAAGTATCATAGGGTGACCAACAGTCCTGTTTTGCCGGGACATGTGTAACTTTGTGCTTTATAGGAATCTGAGTTGAGATTAGATCTGCGCATAGTGTGAGTAACGTTAGTGTCAGTTAGATTTTGACAAGTGAGGAGAGGAGATAACCGCTCTGCCGACTCTTTATTCTTTCTTTTCTTTTTCTTTTTCTATTGTGACCAGAGTTGGATGTTTGTTTGTATTTTTTCTCGCTCTATCCCCATGTATGAGGACGAGTGTAAAGTTTGAGTTGGTTTTATTAAATGCGGGGAAATACAACAACTCTCATCTCTCGTGCATCTGTTCATCCGACAACTAGTGCTGTTTTTATCTCTGGGCAACATCTCTACTTTGCGTTACATATCCTGTTTTCACGTCCTGTCCTGGCTGTTTTTAAGTGATGAAAATGTCCTGGTTCCAAAAAAAAAAAATAATTAAAAACTCCTGGAAAAGATCGGTTCTACAGCAAAATATAGATGGGCAAACAAGGTGGATGAGGAAGAAAAACAGGATAAAGAGGATGAAAACGAAAGATATAAATAGATTTTGTTAGTTCGTTTTTGTAAGTTTGTGAGAGCTATTTTTTGTTACATTTTGGAGGCATTTCTTTTAGTTATTTATTATTTATATATGTATTTTTCTAAAACAGAAGACATTATTTCTATCATTATTTCATTCATTATTTTTTTTAATATGTCATAATAAAACATGTTGAGACATGAAAATGAACACCCTAGTATAGGATTCTATTATTTTTTTCTGTTTTAAGCACCATCTAATGTCAAGGAATGAATTTGCATGTTCACTCGGCTCATCGTCAGCGAAAAACGCTTGGGTATGAAACCCAAAAAACGCATTGAAAAACGCTGACGAATAAGCGTGTGCTGATATTCGTCCCGGTGTGTACGGGCCTTAAAGCTTACACATTTACCCAAATTATTATATGCATGTTTAACCGAAGCTAATTTGGGTGTGTTTGTCCCATCCCCAATGTCACTTCTCTTTCTTTTACGGCCCTGACGAGAACATCGAGACGCCCAACTTTCAACCCGAAAATAGTCATGTAACCATTGCAATAACTCCAAAGCTATTCAGTTAAGGTAAAAAACTACATAGTGCTGCTTTAATTCTTGTTCTTTGATGTGGGGTGGTGATGGTGCAGTGGATAAGACACATGCCGGGTTCGAATCCACTGTGAAACACCGATGTGTCCCTGAGCAATACACTTAACCCCTAGTTGCTCCAGAGGCGTGTGACCTCTGACATATAGAGCAATTGTAAGTCGCTTTGGATAAAAGCGTCAGCTAAATGTAAAAATGTAAATGTAATACATTCATTTGGAGCATTTTACTGCTGTTACACTCTACACGCCTTCAAACATGTCAAGAAAAGCTAATAATATCATAGATTAGGGCTGTCGCGGTTATGGAATTTCCCTTGCGGTAATGCTGAGTGGCTCAATAGCGCGATATGCGGTATTATCGCCATTTATTTATTTAATTTATATGTATTTGTTGCTATATAAATAAAGTTTACGATGTGGACAAAAACGAGGACATTTTCAGTAACCAGTGTAACCGAAACTAAACAGCGTCTACAGTATATGCGCATTGAAAGACTTTCACTCAGTGCGCATATTGTTATGACAACGGACTTTGAGCGAGTCTTTGAACCGTTCATTCAACGAACACGTTTAAAAAAAGCTGATTCATTAACACTCCTGTTACCCTCAAATCGGATAACACTTTTTACCCTCTGGGATAAATTTGACCCTAGTAATTTAAACCTCCACAATAATGATTTTTTTTTTACAAAGGTTTGTCTCAGTTAATTTATGTCTTTGTTGACTACTTAAGTAACCTTTTAAGTTGACATCCACCCACCATCCCCCACCTCACCTAACCCCTTATACATCCAGAATACCCATTACACGACTATGGACAAATTTACAAATAAACATAAAATCTTACTGATTTGACCTAAAATTGGAAAAGTATAAATATATCTGGTGTTTTATTTGTTTTATAATATTTCTAAGTATATATTTTTGTAATCTATAACATTTGGAAAGAACAACTATTTATTTTATCAAGGATAGTAACATGAGTTATGTTTGGGGTCAATCTCACAAAAAATATGTTTTCCCCTCGCCCATGGCACGGGAAACATCAAAGTTCTCACAAAAATTATGTTTCCCCCTCCCCAATGCACAGGAAAGAATTATTAGTTCTCTTGAGAATTATGTCACATATCATGTGAACTACTAGTGGTTCTCGCAATACTACAGAAATGGTTCTGATTGGTTAGAGCCCTAAAACAGAGGGACGTTTTTTGAAAATGGTATTGAATATGTAAAATTACAATGAACATTATAAATTCAAATTATAACATGTTATAGTGACCTCAATAAAACAACCAAAACAAATGTGTGTGAAATTTTAATATTTCTTCTGTTTTATTATACATCTAAAAGAGCCTGGGGTCAAATTGACCCCAAGGAACACCGATGGCAGGTTAATTTTATGTTTACAGAGTTGTCCCCATTAAATTAGGAAAAGTCATTAAATATGAAGCAAAAAATAAAAATAAAATTATGTTTTTACAGACGTTAAACATTAAATAGGGTCAAATTGACCCCAAGGATAATAGGAGGGTTAAAAGAAATGTAATGAAACAAGATGTTAATTATTTTTACCTTTGAGGTTCAGCTTTTCAAGGCTCAGCTGAGCAGCAATGCGTCGCATGGGTAACGCGGAAGCTGATGCTTCACTTATTAGAGACCAATATAGCATTGATTCAATGCGTGACTCACTGATTTTATTTCCCCACGGCTTCCTTGTGCTGTGGGATGCTGACCAGCGCTGCTGCTGACGCAAATTTTTGGGAAAATACCCGTGAAAAGAACGTTAAAATGATGATGGCAAACATTTCGCTTCCCTTCTGACACGAACAAGCTTTCACGACTTCAAAGACAGACGCAGGTAATGCATGCGCTCTGCCTATCTCTCTCATTCAACTGTCTGTGTGAAGCCTGTAGGCTACACATGATAAACAGTCTTGTTATCATTATGAACTTGTTTAACATTCAATAAACATGCATGAAGTTCAAAACAAGAAGGGTATAGCCTTATAAAAAAAAACGTGAATATCGCGGTTACGTGCAATCCTCTGCGGTTGACTTGTTAGAAGCGCGGTACTACAATATTGCAATTATCGCGACAGCCCTAATCATAAACTACTAAAACACATACATACATTTGGTACTCTCTACATTAAACCAGTCTACATAAAAAAACTGTACGACAGAAGGAAGACCTACCATCAAACTCTGGGAAATAGTCGACCAGATGGGAGTAAGCGATCTTCTCCTCCAGCAGGTCCTTCTTGTTGAGGAAGAGGATGACCGAGGAGTTTTGGAACCATGGATATGTGATTATCGTCCTGAACAGAGCCTTGCTCTCCTCCATACGATTCTGAATACAAAATCATAATATATGTAAAAATGCACATCAAAAACACAAAAACACTCACCCGTCTATAGTAAAATAAAGCTCTGTGGCGTTTGAGAGCTGCTCACCTCATTGTCCGATTCCACCAGAACCTGATCGTACTCGCTGAGAGCCACCAGGAACATGATGGATGTCACGTTCTCAAAACAGTGGATCCACTTCCTGCGCTCTGACCTCTGACCCCCTACATCAACCATCCTGAGAAACAAAGAGAGCGAGCGTTTGCATTATTGATCGCTTACAGACATTATACGCATTAATAATTCATGATTATACTGTGCACAGTATGCAAATCTTCTGTATGCATGGAAGGACCTTGTCAGCATGCTAAAATTCACAGCACACGACCATAACACGCTGCATATGTATCCCATAATGCAATGCACTCAACCTGAATTTACAGTTTCAAGTGTGACATCTTAACTCCTTGTCTTATTTTTATTATGTACAAATTAAGACGTTTGCAAGATGTGTATATTTTGTCGCTGAAATGACAGCTGGATGTACTGAATCCACAACATAGCATTGTACTGTTTGTTTATCCATGCATAATGCACATTTTTTCAGTTTTACATACTCTTAGCCAGTATATTCCGCATATAATGTAGTATGCAGTATGCATGCAACAACAAAATACCATTATGCATACCATGCAATATATACTAGCACTATTTAAAAAAATTGAACAAGTCAAACTGTAGTATGCTATGTTGTCACTTGACCATTATTTTGGTGAATGTTAAATCCAGCAAGTCTAAGAATCATCTAGCAAATAAAAACATTTATTAGTCCAGTCACCTAATTAGTCAAGATGAGCATTGTGCCTATGCATAATGCACAAATAATAAAAGTAGAATGCTAGCATGCTATTCTGAACGTATCCATAGCCCTAGATTTCAGTAACATGGTAAATGTGTGGAGCCAGCACTGATTTCGAGGTCTACACGGCGCCCCCTAGTGGAGTCAGAGCTCCAGTCCTGAGCCAGCATTTCACAGAGGGGCCTTCGATAAATGAAGCCCTCTAGGATTGGCTGCCCAAAATAAAGCTCCTTCAGATAGAAGCGTCCTCATTTCCTTCAGCCAGGGGCTCGGTGACCTACTTCTGAACATACACACGCTCTTTAATGTAGGACGAGTCTCCACATTCACTCCGCACTTAGCGAACTTTGGCATGAGGACAGTCAGAGAGAGAGAGATGTGAAAAGATTGAGAGATGGCCGTGCGCACTCTTTTTCTTCTCTTCCGGGAAGCTCGACGCGAGGTGCGTGAGGGTTTAAGACAGTTTTACAGAGATTAACAACCTCAGAGCTGATGGTAATCATTTATGGAGTCAATATGGCAAAGAGGGCAGAAATAATCTGCTGTGTGTTTTGATGAATTTTCATATCACGTACATACGAATCGATTCAAAAACACGCTCAGCGTCTTTTATAAGCATGAAAGATTTTAAACGTGTGGGTGCACTAGATACGAACACTTTCCATAAACGTACAGCAATTTTGTCATGAACGCTCAATAATTAGGTCTAAAACGCTGTTGCAAAAACTATAAATCTAGGTTATTGTACACTGTAAAAAAAATATTGTTGGTTTAACTTAAAGTAAGTAACCTGGTTTGCCTTAAAATTTTAAGTTGATTGAACTGGAAAAAGTGAGTTAATACAATGAAGGAGAATAATTTAATCATCAAAAACTCAAAATAATAAGTTATCTAAACTAAATGAATTATTTAAGAAAAAATGTGATAACAAATCTTGAAAATATTTTTTTTACAGTGTAGTTCTGAAAAATGCACACTTATGCACAAAAAATTAGTTCTCGTTCAAATTATAGTTCACATTTTTGTGAAAACACTCATGTTTTGGTTTAAACTAGTTTTATTGCGCTAGTTTTTGTCAACATAGGACACACCCTTGGGTCATGAATATTAATTACATTATATGATGTTTGCCCTCACTGAATATACATTCACATTTATTCATTTAGCAGATGCTTTTATCCAAAGAGACATACAAATGTGGACAACAACTAAGTGATTCTTTATAAGGAGGAAATAACATTAGATTAGTGGAAGTTAAGTGCTAACCATGGTTGGATTACAATTTACAGAGTTTCTGCAGGTTTCAGAAAGTCAAATTTAAGACCTTTTTAAGACATTTTAAGACCATAAACATTGAAATTTAAGACCTAAACGACGCATTACCAAAATTTTAAATAAAACAATATTCAGAAAAAAATATTTTATGTGTGTGTGTAAAAGAGCATCAGAGAAAATAACATTTACAGTATAGAAATTTATACTTTGCATTTTATCCTGTAAAAACACAATTTTAGTTAATTTTAGTTGATCATACCTAGAGATTGAAATGGCATGAACATTTAATTTCATGATTATTTCTGAAATCAATTTGTGAAATGTATGTCGAAACCCAGCAAACAAAATTAGCATTAATATGCAGTTTTTGTTTACATAAACATTAAAATACCATTAAAAATGATGGCCAGATTTTAAAGAGAGTGTCTTGCAACAGGTTATATAGTTAAAATAAAGTCTTTAAATAAACTTTGATAAAAAGATTGAGTCAAAAAATGATAAATTACTGACATTCACATCCCCTTATCTTTTATTATTAATAGTAAAATTGGGCCGATTTTCCTGTTGCGTCTGTTCATTGCTAAGCAACCATGCACTGCGCTCTCCATAACGACAAAGACGTTTTAGTAGCTAATGGATTTCCACCACCGTAGAAACGCTTGCTGTAACGTTAGGTCTGCTACAAAGATTTATTCACGGAGAAGAAAAACAACCGTAGTGTTTGGGTGAACCGCGAATCTTCATGTTGACTGAGCTTTCAGTGTTGTTACGGAAGGGGCTGATTGGTTGGTTCTTCGGTTCGTTTGCGGCATTCTGAATCTGAAATGGTGAGATTTTTTCAATCTCGCTGTGGATGCGACGCGCCTATATTTGAATGAACTTGAGCGCGCAAACCTGGTGTGTAAATGGCCTCTTGGCGAGCTACCTCGTATCAAGCCACGAGCTAATGCTAGCACGCGAACGGCGATGTTTGAACCGGTTTGAACCCTGCACTAGAGCTCCGCTTTGTAGGCTACGACTCAATACTTTTTTGCTACTTTGTAATAACTTTCTGCGGCCAGAGTTTTGGCAAATGAACGAGGGTAAAATCTTTTTAAGACCTGACTAAATCAAATTTAAGACCTCAGATGAAAATCTGGCCGTTTTTAAGACTTTTTAAGGCCTTAAATTTAAAGTTCAGATTTGTAGACTTTTTAAGACCCCGCGGAAACCCTGAATTGACTACTTGTGCATTCGTTTAACTCATAGCGACAGAGTCCTTTAAACTGGTAACAAACTACGGCCAGGAAAAATAAACCTCTTTAAAATATAATGTTCATCATTCAAAAGTGGCCTCTGTGTGCTCCGTTCCTCTCCAATGGTGTCTTCTGATTGCAATACCTCGTTAAAATAAGGTAAATACAACTACTAACCACATAGTCAACATGAAAAAAAAGTCAGTTGGTGCTTCAGTGACTACTTCACACAGAGAACCTGTCAATCACAGCTGTCAATCATGATGTCACAGCACCATTTTTATAACATCAAATAACTAACTAAAACAAACTTATTTAAAAACAAACTTGAAATTAGATCAACGTGATAGAAACTACAGTAAATGACAGAAACTATCTTTGGAAATAGGATATGTGAAGTGTAATTTAATTGTTTAGTTGGTCTCGTGTCCTGTTGAATAACACGGAGAGGCGGGGTTTATGACCTATACTACGAACGGCCACTGGGGTTCAATTAGACGTTTTGGCTTCAGCTTCCGAGGGCATGCTTGGTTTCAATATATTGGTATTAAATGCATTTTCTGAGAATTTATATATCAAGTTTTTAGTGCAATGTCAAGTACACTGGAATAGCCCAATTTTAAAGAATTTATCCTCAACTAGTTTTGTGGTGTAGGTCTACGTATTTCACAAAATGTTAACTTCTAATAATACTAATAGTAATTTAAAAATGTGGTAGCATTGGATCAGGGCGGGAAGGAGTACTTGGTTCGTGGATCCAAGTGCGTGATTTCAGTTTCATATCACATATCGTTACAGCCCTACATTTTACAATATATTCAAAACGAAATTAATTTGAAATATTATTTCACCATATTACTGTATTTGTGACCAACTAAATGCATGTTTGGTGAGCATAAAACACTTCCTTTAAAAAGATCAAACTTTTTTATTGACGACTCTCTTAAGAGGAAACTGTGGGTTTTGATGGCTCAATAAAGACAAATCATTTGAAAAATATAACCAAGACAACTTTGACTGATGGTGGGTGTGACTGGATCTTTGTAGGTCACACTAGAAAGTAATCTTCAGCTCAGGAAAATATTAATAACTCTTCCAGCGGTGGATGTATTCTCGATGCTAACCTACATTCAGTGGGACAAAAAAAATCGTTTCCTAAATTTCAAACGAAAGCTGATTAATAATTGCCCTGTGTCCTCTACCTGAAAATGATGCTTTGAAGGTCGAACGGTATTCAATAATCCCTGTGGTCGGGATTCGAACCCTCAGAACATCCTGCTGGGTGGGAAGGTAGGAGGAATCGGAGATCCGATTCCAGATCAGTTAGATAGCTACAGAAAGAGAAGGAGAGAGATAAAAACATCATTAACCCATTTGTATCACAAGCGGCTGGTTTGGTAAAGGATGTTTCCAGACGTCCCAGTCAGCAGATCTCAGAGGATGCTTATTATGCTGTCTTGTGAGACAACCTTAAGAACATAACGGCTAAATAGGGAAGACAAATGTTTTTTTTGTGTGTGTGGTCAAACTAAGGTTCTTTTAAGGTTCTTTCTTGTTGACGACTCAGAACAAGATCAGAAATGTATTGAAAAATTGATATAAACCAGTATGTTTCTGTAAATCTCAGATATTTCTACTGTACTGATGTGACCTGTATTACCCCAACAGACCAGCAGGGGGTGTGATTCACTCCAAGCTTCATACGTTTGACTGTTTTAATGTGGTGAAATATGCACTGCCTCCATATTTTATTGGGCCAGTAAAAGAAATAGGACAAGACTGACTGCCGCCAAACTGTTCAATCAGATCATTAGAGAGACACGGACACAAACCCATTCAGAAAAAGGACCACAAAACACTGAAGCACGTTCATGAGAGATTAATTGATTTGTGTGGGTTGCACAAGCTGGAAGACATGTTATTTCTAAGTACAAATTGATTTGTTCCCCTTTCTTTTTCCAGATTTAATAACAGCTTGGACATTGTCTACCATTAAAGAAAATAGTTCACCCAAAAATGGCAATGTATTTACTTATTACTCTTCGGTTGTTTCATTCTTTCGGAAAAACTGAGCTTTTTTTTTTCTGAAATTGTATTGGTCATTTTTCCACACAATTACAATGAATGGGAATGCAGGCTTTCAAGCTCCAAACAGGACACAAATGCACCAATAAAGTTATCCATGTGACTCGTGTGCTGTATTGTAAATCTTCTGAAGTCACATGATTGCCTTGTGTGAGTTATTTACCAAAAATCATTCTCATTCATCTGTTTTTTTCTTCTCCATGTCTTTCAAATGATTTTGGATTGTATGACTATTTATTTAGATTTCATTTTAATTTACTTAAAGGGGTCATGAACTGGCTTTTTACATTTTTTTTATATTGTTGTGAGGTCAACTTATGACGTTCGCTTGGTTTTTACATTCAAAAACATCAAAATGAATAAGTAATAGGCTATTTTCTACCCAAGTTTTGAGCCTAGCTCAAGAACACTCGTTTTTTATGGGCGTCTCGCACTGAAGACTTGGAAGTAAACGCCCACTGCTGTGACTGGATAACAGTTTTGCATATTATAATGACTTTTAACTCACTCGCTTATGCGGCGACTGTCTTCTTCCACAACCAGCGCTGCACAATATTTTGTATTGCTTGGTCAATACAATCATATATCAATCCGGATTGTCTTTTTGGTACCATTCACAACTTTTGACTGTGCAAACGCAAACTAATGTACTGAACTGTACCGTACCGCTCAGTGGAAACGAGCCATCATATACATTTAATTGTTAGGGGAATTGACATGGTTTAAACACAAACACGATTATGATTAATCATTGTATTCAATACAGAGATGATGACAGATATACTCACTATTTTGTGGAGTCTGACAGCTGGTACTCTCGGCGTCTGTCGTAGGCCTCTTGAATGCCTGGATCTGACCAGAGCATCTTTATGGCATTAATGTAGGGTGATCGAAATGACGTCACCTTCTCAATGTCCACCTCCTTCACCAGATTAGCGTTTGCCTGCAGTCCAGAGCAGATCAACAGTTTAAGACAAAAACAATAGGAAGAAAATGTAGATGTTAAACAGCAATGCAATAGGGCGGTTGACATTCAATGTGAAAAAGAGTGCACTTAATGTACTGAATGTGCACTCGTGTACTTCAAATACGAGAAGTATACTGTATATATTTTTTTAAAACTTACTTAAATATAATACATTATTAATAAAACACTAAATACCCTTCAAAGACTTGTCTCTACAATTCGGACTCAACACTTCAAAGACTTGGTCTCGAACTCAGATTTTAACAGTTCAAAGACTCTGTCTTGACTTGGACTTTACCCTTCAAGACTTCGGTCTCGACTTCGGACTCTACCCTTCAAAGACTCTGCCTTGACTTCGACTCAACCCTTCAAAGACTCGGCCTTGACTCCGACTTGACCCTTCAAAGACTCGGTCTTGACTTCGGATTCAACCCTTCAAAGACTCTGCCTTGACTTCGGACTCGACAGTTCAAAGACTTGGTCTTGACTCGGACTCTAACCTTTCAAAGACTCTGGTCTTGACACAGACTTCAACCTTCAAAGACTCGGCCTCGACTCGAACTTGACCCTTCAGAGACTCGTGCCTTAACTCGAACTCGACAGTTCAAAGACTCGGCTCTGACTCGGACTTCGACTCTTCAAAGACTCGGCCTTGACACAGATTTTAACTCTTTAAAGAATCTCGGTCTCTATCTTCGAATTCAACCCTTCAAAGACTGGGCTCTCTGACTCGGATTTTAACCCTTCAGAAGACTCGGCCTTGACACAGACTCCACCCTTCAAAGACTCGGCCTCGACTTCGGACTCGACCCTTCAAAAGACTCGGCCTTGACTCAGACTCTGACCCTTCAAAGACTCGCCTCGACTTCGGACTCGACCCTTCAAAGACTCAGCCTCGACTCAGACTCAACCCTTCAAAGACTCTGCCTCCGACTTCGGACTTTGACCCTTCAAAGACTCGGTCTCCAACTTCGGACTTCAACCCTTCAAGACTCGGCCTTACTTCGGACTGCGACTCTTCAAAGACTCGGTCTCTAGACTCGGACTTTACCTTCAAAGACTCGGTCTCTGACTTCGGACTCGACCCTTCAAAGACTCTGGTCTTGACTTCGGACTTGACCCTTCAAAGACTCGGCCTTGACTCAGACTCGACCCTTCAAAGACTCCGACTCAGACTCGACCCTTCAAAGACTCGGTCTTGATCTCGCACTCGACCCTTCAAGACTTGGCCTTGACTCGGACTCGACCCTTCAAAGACTTGGCCTCCACTCGGACTCGACCCTTCAAAGACTCGGTCTTGACTCTGACTCGACCCTTCAAAGACTCGGTCTTAACTCTGCGACTCGACCCTTCAAAGACTCGGTCTCGACTTCGGACTTCGAACCTTTCAAAGACTCGGCCTCGAACTCGGACTCAACCCTTCAAAGACTTTGGCCTCGACTCGGACTTGACCCTTCAAAGACTAGGCCTCTAACCCTTCAAAGACTCGGTCTTGACTCTGACTCGACCCTTCAAAGACTCGGTCTCGAACTTGGAATCTGACCCTTCAAAGACTCGGCCTCAACTCGGACTCGACCCTTCAAATACTCGGCCTTCAACTCTGGACTCTGACCCTTCAAAGACTCTGGCCTCGACCCTTCAAAGACTCGGTCTCGACTTGGACTTGACCCTTCAAAGACTCGGCCTCCGAACTTCGGACTCGACCCTTCAAAGACTCGGCCTTCGACCCTTCAAAGACTCGGTCTCGACTTGCGACTCTGACCCTTCAAAGACTCGGCCTCAACTTCGGACTCGACCCTTCAGAGACTTCGGCCTCGACTCTGAACTTTGACCCTTCAAAGACTCGGCTTTTAACCCTTCAAAGACTCGGTCTTGACTCTGACTTCGACCCTTCAAAAGACTCGGCCTCGCACTCGGACTTTGACCCTTCAAAGACTCTGCCTCGACCCTTAAAAGACTTGGTCTTGACTTTGGATTTAACCCTTAAAAGACTTGGTCTCGACTCCGAACTCGACCCTTAAAAGACTCGGTCTCCGACTCTGGACTCAACACTTCAAGACTCAGTCTTGACTGGGACTCGACCCTTCAAAGACTCGGTCTCGGATTCTCGACCCTTCAAAGACTCGGTCTTGACTCAGACTCAACACTTTAAACACTCGGTCTTGACTTCGTGACTTACCAACTGTATTTGAAAACCAACTCAAGGACTCTGGACTTCTGACTCTGACTCGACTCGGCGGTCTTGTCCCCATCACTAAAAGGTACCCATCACTAAAAGGCACAAGCCACATGAACCCTTAAGCTTCTTTTCCCAATGGCTGGATATGAAAATAAAACTGTTTAGGGCCAAAATAGAAAAACACTGTTAAACCCATCACAAACTTATCCAAAAGACTATTTGTGAAGTCTTTGTGTCGATCAAAAGAAAGAAACAAAACATTATCCTGCATAAAGAATTTGGCAGAAAATGAATAATGCAAAAGAAATTGATTAAGGGGTGAAACATGACCTAGATGCTTTCATCAGATTCAGCCTTAAATGCTTTAAACTGTCTGCAAATCACAACTGAAATACTCAACATGAACAATTCTAACCTTGTTCTGCTCGTACTTGTAGCCGATTTTCAGGTTCTCGGTGGCGCGGATCATGGCCTGCATGGAGGTGAAGATGTTCTGGTACACCAGCTTGGTGAAGCCACGTTTGTCCTCGTCTGTGTACCCAGTGCCATGGATGATACGCATCTGTTTGATGAACGTACTCTTGCCGCTCTCACACCTTGCCTAGAGCAGAGAGAAAGGTCAGAGGTCAGGTTTATATCGAAATACTAGATCAAGACCACAGGTACATACACAGCATTCTTCATTCATGATCATCAGTTCAGAGGGTTTGGTCACAATGTGGCAGCACATCAGTACACTTCATTGTTCAATTGAGTTCAATGAGAGCAAATATGTGCCTTTGTCATGTTGGCTGCTGCTCCTTACAACAACATCCGAGTCTATTTTAGAAAAAAACTACTGCATGACTTACATTAATGTAATTTTTTTTGCCTGTTTAATTGTCCTTTCATTTATATATTATTATTTACTAATTAATGTAACAATATTTGATCAGCTGACCTGCATTTTGCCATTAACCAACATTAGAATATATGGACATGTTGTTAAACTATTGAAATATCTTAAAATCTAAGGAGGTATTTAACATCTAAGTTTGGGAACCTCTAGGTTTCATTAATGCAATGTGTTTTAATCAAAAAAAAAAATCTAAACAGTGTTGAATGTGTGTAAAGCCCAGCGTACAGTCTACAACTTCAAAAGGGTTGGTATGATCCGTTCACACATGTGAACTCGCCCACACACATATACTCAGACAGGGATTAAAGTCAACATAGAATGACACACACTGTAATTCTGCAACATTTCCAAATGAAACAGGGTATTCAATGAGAAAAAGGGAGCACAATAAACATGCACAATAAGTCCTGGATTATATTATTTAGATTTATTTCTAATAAGCTCCTGGAATTATATATAATATTGAGGAAGGGGCTTGGAATGACAAATTATACTATAACAGTCAAGCCCAATATTAGGGGTGCAACACATCGACTGTTTAACCATAGACTGTAAAAAGATGGATCGACGCCCCTTTGCTCTTTTCCATCGAAGAACTCCATAACTGTTTGGTTACAAACATTCTTCAAAATATCTTCCTTTTGTGTTCAGCAGAAGAAAGAAACTCAGCAACTGAGTAATGAGTAAATGATGACATAACTTTCATTTTTGGGTGAACTGCCCCTTTAAGAGTGTAACGCATCATTGCTCAAACTGTAGCCACAGTAGAAGGAGGTGAAAACTTTGTGTAGGTTTTGGTTGGAAAACCACAGACAGCCGGAAACACAAACCTAGCGAGAGACATTTCTGCTGTTGTCCCCACTCACCTCGAACAACAACCCTCTCAAACAAAACGTCACCCCTGACTTCCTCTCTTTTACACACAATTAAAAGCTCTTTCTCCTTCCCGGTCTCTCGTTACATAACACTCCTGCTTTGCTTCTCGGTTCAGCTGAGTGAGGATTTCAGATGAAGGCCGCTTTTCAGAATGAGAAAAGTCCTTCATCCCCTCTGTGACAGCAGGAAGTGAACCGATCAGCGAAGGGGCACGAGCATATCTGCACAAATAAAGCCAAATCCTACTCGGTTCTTGAAAAATTGTGGCGGCTCTGAGGAATGCAAATATGGTGCTGCAGTTAAAGCTGCGGTGGAGGCTTTCAACTCTACTTGCAGCACAAAATCACAAAATCACACTTTTATTGTCCATCAGGTGTTACAATATCGTCATACAAAAATGCAGCAATATGTATCATGGATAGTTCACCCAAAAATTACAGTTAGAACAAATTGTTGAAAAAAAACTGGAATATAATGTATAAAAATGCAATGGGGGAATATTTGTGGGTCCTAGATAATGCCAAATGTCTGATGTTACCAGTCAAAAGTGTTTTACGTGAGTGAAAAGCCAGTGAAAAAGTGCAAGCATACCCATACACAAAAGAAATATATTTTATAGTGTCAAAAAATATATGTGGCATATATTCCAAATACATTGAAATACACTACTGGTCAAAAGTTTAGGGTCGGTAAGATTTTTTATGTTTTTAAAAGAAGTCTCTTCTGCTCACCAAGGCTGCAATTTTTTGACAAAAAATACACAAAAAACAAATATTGTGAAATATTATGACAATTTAAAATGACTTTTTTAATATATATCTCAAATGTAATTTATTCCTCTGGAAAAAAAAAAGCTGAATTTTCAGCATCATTACTCCAGTCTTCAGTGTCACATGATCCTTCACAAATCACTCTAATATGATGATTTTATGCTCCAAAAACATGTATGATTATTTTCCATGTTGAAAACAGATTTTTACATTTTTATTTCAGGATTCTTTGATGAATAGAAAGTTCAAAAGAACAGCTTTTATCTGAAATGGAAAGCTTTTGTTACATTAAACACTACCCTTTTAAAAAGTTTAGGGTCAGTAAGAATTTGTATTTTATTTTTGGGGGAAATAAATAAGAAATCAATACTTCTATTCATCAAGGATGAGTTACATTGATCAAAAGTTACAGTGAAGACATTTATAATGTTAGAAAAGATTCTAATTAAATAAATGCTGTTCTTTGAACTTTCTATTTATCAAAGAATCCTGAAATAAAAATGTAAAAAACTGTTTTCAACATGGATAATAATCATACATGTTTTTGGAGCATAAAATCATCATATTAGAGTGATTTGTGAAGGATCATGTGACACTGAAGACTGGAGTAATGATGCTGAAAATTCAGCTTTTTTCCAGAGGAATAAATTACATTTTAATATATATTAACATAAAAAAGTCATTTTAAATTGTCATAATATTTCACAATATTACTGTGTTTTTTGTGTATTTTTTATAAAAAAATTGCAGCCTTGGTGAGCAGAAGAGACTTCTTTTAAAAACATAAAAAATCTTACCGACCCTAAACTTTTGACCGGTCAGTGTATATTTGCATTGTTGTTCACTTTATCATTTTGAAATATATTTTCAAATATAACAAAAATATATGATGTTAAGTGTGCAATACATTTACATTTATAACGTAATGTAAAATATATGACAAAATATATGGTCATAAATGTTTAGCTTTCTATAAGAAGGGTTGAAAATGTATTTTGATCATAGTAATTCCTCTACCTTTTCCATATATAGTGCAGTCACACCCATACATGTCAAACTGAACCTTCTCTTTGCAGATATTACAAGTACCAAATAAAACAACTATAGAATTAAAGCTTACTGATCTTTTAGAAGAAGCACAAGCTATTTTTCTTTTCTCTCTGTGGATTAATGCTAATGGAGATCACCATTAAACACGCTGATTGTGTAGCAGGTCCAAAATGGAAACACATTAACGACGTGATGCATTAGACAACTGAAGTAGCAACACCCGAGGTTTAACAGAGAAGAGAGAAGAAGTCTACACTGCTTTTTCAAAGCAAAAAGAAGAGTTGGTTTTTAATGGGTCAGTGCTGATTATGTTATGACAGGGCTGGATCCCTGGAGAGTCAATGTGCTTCATATCAAAACAGGTCAAACAGCGTTCTTCCCATGCTAAACAGATGCAAATCTAACAGCATCAAATTACAGTATCTGTACATCATTTAAAACTCATGTGCAATGCGCAAAACAAAAAAAACGTCAGGTCTAATTGTTTTATCTTTCAGCCGAGCAACACGCCACAATGTAACTGCATCTTAGACGAAAGCAGAAAAGATGGTTTTGTTGCTCACAGACCCAGGAAATGTCCTGAACGCATGTGAAAAGGGGATTTCCCGATCACAAAAATGCCAAGAGATACCTGGCATTTAGGATGGTCATCCAAAAACAATACCTAAGCTTAGTTGGGCTAAAGATGGATGAGATTTGGCTCTAATGACCCATGATTCATTTCAGGTAGCAGGGAATCTTCTAGTAATGTCTGACGTTAAATAGATCAGTATCTAATGAGTATCTGACTCATCTCCGTGTGTGCCAGTCTTGTACAGCAAACCTAAAGGACAGACAAACTCAAATTCAAACTTGTTTTTTTGAGACAGCGATGATATTAAATGAAGACTGAAGGCCATTCCTAACTCCACACACACCTTAACCCAAACGGACCCAGGTTCACAATGCCTTCAATGAGGTGGAAGATCTTTTTAAAAGACGCACATCCGGCATTATACACAAACTCTTCTATACCTCTATGAACTGTTACTACAAAGTGAATGAAAGTCTGATAACAAATATTTGCAGTGCTTTAAAGGAGAAATAATCTGCATTCAAGGTTCAAAGTGCCAGTCATTTGGTTGCTATGGTAACAATGCTTTCCCTTTGTTTGTTTAGTGCATTCAGTTTCCGTCAGAGAAATACTACACGCATCAGCATCTCTCAGTGCTTCATCTCTCGTGAATGAGCTCTTACAGTCATATAATGCTGTATAATTTGAACTTTGGCACTTTTTTAGTCAATCAGTTGACCGTCAGAATCTGGTTTTGGATGCGTACTAATGCTGGTTGAAATTCTGTGTCTTTACATTTGGACTCTGATCTCACCGAGCCACTAAATGCAGACAATGTTAAAACCTCTTAAGTGTCGCCGCCCTTTTTTGAATAAACATGAAAATGTACAATCCAAACTTAAATGGTTGTAATTCAAGAATGCTTTGGAATAGAGATGTAAGATTGGTCTTGTTTTTAATAAGACATTTGGCAGATTTTTGTAGTATAAATTAAGAAAGTGAAACAGAAATAAAAGTTATTTAAGTTTGAGTTTATGAAATGTAAAATTATTTATATTTTATATAAATTATATTTTTTTCAAAACCTGGTGGACTCTAAAACTGCAAGAAAATCAAAGCCAAAACTCTGAACAAGCTGAGCAACAGTAGACAGAGCAAATACAACGATTAACAGAACGAATACAATGATTGACATAACGATACATCAGTAGATGGAACGATACAATGATAGACAGAATGATACAACGATTGACAGAACCATACAACGAAATGCAGAACGATACAACAGTAGACGAACGATACAACGATCGACAGAACGATACAACAATTGACACGGTAGATGGAACAATACATGATTACAGGCAATACATGATAGATGAACAATACAATGATATGACAGAATGATACAACGATTGACAGAACCATACAACGAAATGCAGAAGCGATACAACAGTAGACAGAAGCAATACAGCGATTGACAGGCAATACATCGGTAGATGGAAGCGATACAATGATAAGGCAAGAGCGATACAATGATAGACAGAACTATACAACGATTGACAGAACAATACAACAATAGAAAGAGCAATACATCGATAGACGAAACAATACAATGATAGGCAGGAGCGAATACAGCGATAAGACAGAACTATACAGCAATTAACAGAGCAATACAATAGTCAGACAGCAGATACGGCAATCAGCGAAGACTACAGCAATAGCGTAATAATACAGATAGACAGAACTGATACAACAGTAGACAGAACTATACGACAATTGACAGGACAATACAACATTAGACAGAGCAATACAACGAGTAGACAGAACGATACATCGGTAGACGGAACAATACAATGATAGGCAGAATGATACAATGATAGGCAGAAGCGATACAGCGATTGACAGAACGATACAACAGTAGACAGAACGATACAACAGTAGACAGAACGATACAACGAGTAGACGGAACAATACAACGACAGTAGACAGAACGATACATCGGTAGACGGAACAATACAATGATAGGCAGAATGATACAATGATAGGCAGTACGATACAGCAATTGACAGAGCAATACAACAGTAGACAGAGCGATACAGCAATAGGCGGAATGATACAACAGTAGACAGAACTATACAACAATTCACAGAACTATACGGCAATTGACAGAGCAATACAACAGTAGACAGAGCGATACATTGGTAGATGGAACAATACAATGATAGGCAGAGACAATACCGCAATTGACAGAGCGATACAACAGTAGACAGAACGATACAACAGTAGACAGAGCAATACAGCGATTGACAGAGCAATACAGCAATTAACAGAACAATACAACAGTAGACAGAACAATACGACGATTGACAGAGCAGATACAGCGATTAACAGAGCGCTACGAGCAATAGGCGGAATGATGCAACGATAGGCAGAACGATAGAGAGAACGACACAACGATTAACAATGAAACAATGATAGACTGATAGACAGACAGAACGATGGACAGAAAGAGTTAGTATTGCAGGCTTTCTGTCGAACACTAATCGCGTGACGAGTTCAGACATGACCTCAGGCCACTACAACACACTGAACGCCTGTACTTCTGTCCCTCACAGCGCTGTTTTCATTCACATCAGATTAAACATGGCGCATCCTCCAACCGAGCTATAAACACATTCATTCATTCATTCATTCATTCAGCAAACGGATCTGCCTCCAAAACCTTCCCAGACGAGCCGAGCAAAAGAAATAGAATAATTTAAAACGTCTGATTTATTTCTCGTGACCCTGTCACAAGATTACAACAGCCCCCAACATACACTCCACCCTTCCAGTTCTCTCTGTCCTCTCTCTCGTTTTGCTTTGTGTACGAGTACAGACACCCTCTCCTCTTAAATCAGTCAGTTAGCTCCTCCGCAACAGCCAGCCCTCCTCCTCGTCCAGCATTAGGCATATTCATAATTCAAATGCTTCTTTATTCTATTTTTTGAAATGACCTAGAAATAGGAGGGCAGCTATTATGGTCTCCAGCCGGTACGGGGCAGGCCTGCGGTCACGCTTCGGCTTCAGCTCTTACAAAATCAAACACACGACCTGCCGACTGGACAAGCGGATCTGTCAGAGGAGAACAAGGGAGCAAAAGAATACGAGTACAGCATTGGAAAAACACATATACGTGTTATCAGTTGGCTGACACAAAATGTCACATTTCTTTATAGGAATAGTTCATCTAAACATTTGTAGTCAACATTTAAAGTGGATCAAAAGCTTTCATCAAAGTTATACATAAATTTTCTTTGATAAACTTTTTGTCAGCTTTGTGACATTATCCTGCTGGAAGTAGCCATCAGAGGATGGGAGGCCATAAAGGGATGGACATGGTCAGAAACAATGCTCAGGTAGGCCGTGGCATTTAAATGATGCCCAATTGGCACTAAGGGGCCTAAAGTGTGCCAATAAAACATCCCCCACACCATTACACCACCACCACCAGCCTGCACAGTAGTAACAAGGCCTGATGGATCCATGTTCTCATTCTGTTTACGCCAAATTCTGACTCTACCATCTGAATGTCTCAACAGAAATCGAGACTCATCAGAACAGGCAACATTTTTCCAGTCTTCAACTGTCGAATTTTGGTGAACTCTTGCAAATTGTAGCCTCTTTTTCCTATTTGTAGTGGAGATGAGTGGTACCTGGTGGGGTCCTTAGCTGTTGTAGCCCATCCGCCTCAAGGTTGTGTGTGTTGTGGCTTCACAAATGCATACCTCGGTTGTAACGAGTGGTTATTTCAGTCAAAGTTGCTCTTCTATCAGCTTGAATCAGTCGGCCATTCTCCTCTGACCTCTAGCATCAACAAGGCATTTTCGCCCACAGGACTGCCACATACTGGATGTTTTTCCCTTTCACACCATTCTTTGTAAACCCTAGAAATGGTTGTGCGTGGAAATCCCAGTAAATGAGCAGATTGTGAAATACTCTAGGGCTGCAACAACGAATTCGATTAAATCGATTAAAATCGATTTCTAAAAGAGTTGGCAACGAACTACATTATCGATTCGTTGCGTCGCACGACACGGAAATGTTTGAATATAAAAAAAAAGTTTGAGTTGAGCGGAGCACTCTCGAGTCTCTCTCACGCACTGTCGCTCAATCACGGAGTTCACATTTGTCGACGAGAGAACCGAGTGTGTCCGTGATGATCGCGACGCGAAGAGAGACCGAGTGTGTCCGAGATCGCTCACGCGGTCAGCGAGAGACCGAGTGTGTCCGTGATCACAGAGAGAGAGACCGAATGTGTCCGAGATCGCTCACACGGGAGCGAGAGACCGAGTGTCGTGATCACAGAGAGAGACCGAATGTGTCCGAATCTCCGAGATCGCTCACGCGGAGCGAGACCGAGTGTGTCCGTGATCAGCAGAGAGAGACCGAATGTGTCCGAGATCGCTCACGCGGGAGCGAGAGAGAGACCGAGTGTCGTGATCACGAGAGACCGAATGTGTCCAAAGTCTCCGAGATCGCTCAGAGCGGAGACCGAGTGTGTCCGTGATCACGAGAGAGAGACCGAATGTGTCCCGAATCGCTCACGCGGAAGCGAGAGAGAGCCGAAGTGTTTCCGTGATCACTGAGAGAGAGAGAGAGAGAGAGAGAGAGAGAGAGAGAGAGAGAGAGAGAGACCGAGTGTGTCCGAGATCGCGCACTAGAGAGACTGAGTGTGTCTGAGCATTAGTAATTTGGTACATACTAGACAGTCTCTGATACTAGTAATACATAATTAGGCATATAAGATATAAATAAAAACAACAATTAAATTCTTACCACTGAATTAGCAAACTGATTTGAATCAGACACTTTCTTGTCTGTCCAAGTAGCCTACTACAAAGGGGAATATTTTTTCCACAATTTGCAGCACTGAATTGTTCAAACTTCACTCTAAATGACTCAGAGAAACTTCATTATATGCTCGGAAAGGATGAGCGGAAAAATACCTTAAACAATAGGAGATGGTCAATCCATTGTATTTGATATTACTTTATATTGTATTCATATTTTATATTCATTGTATTTATAATTAATATTAGGATAAATTTGAGATATTATCTTCTGATATAATTATTATTATTGCTATTATTATTACCTAATATAGGTAAAATGATCATAAGTGCATTTGCTTGTTAAAAAGTTTCAAACATTTTGTTAAAGATTATAACATCTTTGACAAAAACAAAACACAACACAGTCCAAAGTTTGTGAGTGTGAGTTTGTGAGTGTGTGCAAGTGTGGTGTAGAGAACAAGTTCTGACGTTCAAACAAATCCTGTTAAGTTTTCTAATTGGTATTTTTCTGTATTTTTTTTAATCATTTAATTGTTCTGACAGCTCATTTTTGTGTACTTTATTTTTTAAAAAGCCTATATATTTGGCAGATGTAAAGCATACATGTGTATGTTTTTTGTTAGTCCATTTTTTTGCTCTGGATTTTTTTCACTGAATTTGCACCTTTTAGTTCTGTTTTTAATAAAGGATTGGAAATTAATGTTTTTTTTTATCCGATTCATCGATTAATCGACAAATTAATCGACAGATTAATCGATTATTAAAATAATCGTTAGTTGCAGCCCTAAAATACTCAGACCAGCCCGTCTGACACCAACAACCATGCCACACTCAAAATCGCTTAAATCACCTTTCTTTCCCATTCTGACATTCAGTTTGGAGTTCAGGAGATTGTCTTGACCAGGACCACACCCCTAAATGCATTGAAGCAACTGCCATGTGATTGGTTGATTAGATAATTGCATTAATGAGAAATTGAACGTGTTCTAAATAATCCTTTAGGTGAGTGTATTTCAAGTTTTCCGAAGCCATTCAAGTTGAAGCAATTTCTAAAACCTGGCAACGGATTCACGGAAATCTTCTTAAGAAAGAAGTTAAGAGCAATTCTTAGCTAGTTCTTAAAGGGTTCCTACTGTGCTTATTCACTTTTTCAACTTTTTCACAGCAGGTTGCTGTTTGAGCATGAAAAGATTAGCAAGGTTACAAAGCTCAAAGTCCACTCCAAAGGGAGATATTCTCTCTAACAGGAAACACTTTTCACAAACAAATGGCTGAATGGGAAAGAAAGACCATAGCATCTTTTTGAGACAGGCTCTTTTAAAATAACTATGTTAACCTGACCCGGCGCATTAAAAACACGGTGCTGGAAGATTAACTCCTGTCAAGCCAGTCGACGATGACAAACGAACATGTTCAGCGTGCGTATTACGATAACTACGGTAATCTACAGACAGCACAGAAAGTCGGGCTTTGAGGTGTTTCTAATTCAGCGAGTCTTCGGCAATACCCGAAAAAAATATAAAAAAATATTTGGTAATTCAAAATACTTTTTTTAGGTTAGAAAATAAGAAGAAAATAGCAGTTAAGAAGAATTTTTTTCTTAAGAATGATTCATGAATCCGGTCCCCTGGTCTTAAACCAGAATCCAAAACTGCTATAGTCAGAGGTGGATGGAAAAATGTACTAATCATGTAAAATTTCAAAAACAATGACTCAAAACAAAACTAGAGCATCAAACTATCACTTCCATTATTATCAAAAACTGTAGACACCGGATGCATCATGTAACGCATTACAATGCATATCGGTTTCCTCAAGCTACTTTATTTTTTCCTATATGACAATTTTTTTTATTTATTTACTATTTTATAACACTTTACTATTAATTCACAAATATTTATATAGTAAATACACACCACCATTCAAAATTAATCCAGCAGACGCATTCAATTGAATAAAAGTAAAAAAGTAAAGTAGAAACAAATTAAGTCATTTCTAATGTTACAAAAGATTTCTATTTCAAATAAATGTTCATGTGACACCGAAGACTGAGTAATGATGCTGAAAACTCAGATTTGCTTTGTCATTTTAAATTGTAATATTTTTGATGCTGTATTTTTGAAACAAAACTTCTTTTAAAACATTACTGACCCAAAACGGTTTGAACGGTAGTGCATATATAGTACAAATGTATTCCTACGATTTCTTTTTAGCAGGTAATTCACTTTCTAAAAAATGTTGGGTTGTTTTAAATATGTTTAAAATATGGACAAACCCAGCCATTGGGTTACATTTTTAAATTACTTTTTTAAGCCAATGGCTGGGTTTGTCCATATTTTACCCAAAATTGGGTTAAAACAACCCAGTATTTTTTAAAGTGCAGTAACATAGTCAAGTAATGTCATTATACATCTAATGATTGTCCTCTTTAGCAATCCTGATTTTAGATTCAAATTAACCAGTGAAAACTAACCGAATCTGGATCTGGGCTGAACAGCGTCCCAAAACCACTTGGCAATTCTCAGGCTGAATAATTATTCCAAGCACAGTGGAAATAGGAGAGCAGTTTGGGATGTAGGATATGGCGGCACCTCGGGCTACAGCCCAGCACGAGTGGCCTGTATAACACCGGAGATGCTGGCAGCAGTTGAGAGCGCGGGCCAGAAAACTCACTCCAATCTAGGCTACAACTGTCCCTCAAGATCCTGCAGGAGTCTCATTCAGAGACCGGCCTGAAACCATGTGTGTGTGTGTGTAGGGGGACCACGTGGGCGGACAGAGCTGAGAAACTGTGTTGTTGCCATAGAGACAGGCCGGAACCCCTCCCCCGCTACAACCACCACGTCAATTCCTGAGCGCACGTATAAAACAAGAGCACTTGAATATTATCACCTCACTGCAGTCAAGCAAGGAGATGAGATGATGCTGGGAAGAGAGACAGAAATGAAGAGATTTAGTCCAAAATGCAAAAATGGCTCTGTTTTTCTTTTTGAATCTATCTGAGCTGCACTACAGCGCTGCCTCCTCCATATGTTCTCCTGACCCTTCGGTCAGCGCAGGTTGAATCACTGCAGACGCCCAGACTGTGAGGGGGAAGTGGCACGGATGCTCCTGGAAAGCATGCAAATATAACCAGGCCATTTGCAGCGTGCTTTAACCGCAGTGAACCGTTGAGGTGAGCGCATCAGATAAACGACAACCACACAATTTCCATTGAATAGTAGAGATAAACCTACTGAGGTTTGCATGACTCAAAAAGGAAGTGCTTGGTTATTTGATTTGACTATGTAAACTCCACTAGAACCGGTTGCACTGAACTTTCTCCCAAAGGCCAATAATTCTCACCAGTTCATGCAAAAACATGCATCACACCATAGAAGTGATACGGCGGCTGCAATGGATCTTAGCAATATGGATAAAATCGTCCAGCCAATAAACCAAACAAATGTCTTTTTTAGCAAAAACATTCCCATGATCCAAAACTTCAGAAATATGGGATGCTGATTTGTCAATAAGATAATGTTATCTTAAAAAGAGAGACTCTTGAGAGGATCAGTAAGAATGTGGCAGGGCAAGTAAAAATTAAAACAACTGGCCAGACTGGACACCAAAAAGAAACACCAAAAGAGCTCAAAGAATATATGGAAGGCATGACAAATGAATAAGATTCAACAAATCCAGAAAATTCATTTTAAAGAGTGGACTACAAAAATAAGGGTCAAAAGCAGTCAAGTGAGAAACATTTCACTGGATATAAGGCAATTATCGTTCAAAGGTTTGTACAACATTATATTCATTAAAGCTGTTTTATTTCAATCTAATAGCACCATTAACTTTCCACAATTATAACTACAATTTAAAGGTGCGGTACATCACAATCTAAAGTTAAACGAAGATAGTCTCTCCACTCAAAGAAACCATAAGACTCCTGCTATATTGGGGGCAGTCGTAGCCTAATGGTTAGTCAAACTGGTAACACAAAGGTTGTGGGATTGGATTGATTCTCAACATCAGCAAGAAACGACTGAGGTGCGCTTGAGCAAGACACCTAACTCCCAATTGCTCTGCAATGTGTGAGCAAAGGACAAATTCAGAGTATGGGTTACCATACTTGGCCTTCATATCATGGCATTTTATATTACTGGGAATAGAAACAAGACAATTTTCAAAAACTAACTTCTGACCTCTGACACTTATGCACTTCAAACTGAAGAACAGAGATAAGACAAACTAATAAGGACAAACAATGATCTCTAGAGACTGTAAAACTCAGTCTAAACTATTAGATCACTTTAAAAAAAACTTTTGCTGATAATTTACTCACCCCCATGTCATCCAATATGTACATGTCTTTTCTTTCTTCAGTCAAAAAAAATGAAGGTTTTTAATAAAAACATTCCAGGATTTTTCTCGGGCACCAAACGGTTCAAGGTCCAAATGAGAGTTTCAGTGCAGCTTCAAAGGGCTTTGAGCGACACCAGACGATGAATGAGGGTCTTATCTAGCGAAACGAACGCTCATTTAAAAAAAGTTTAAGTTTTATAAGACAAATTAAACAAATCTTTTTAGAGTCATTTCGTTCGTTTAACGAATTTTTGAAATGACCGATCGTCTCGCTAGATAAGACCCTCATTCATCGTCTGGTGTTGTTTTAAAGCCCTTTGAAGCTGCACTGAAACTCTCATTTGGACCTTGAACCGTTTGGTTCCTAATGAAGTCCATTATATAGAGAAACAATACAGGAATGTTTTCATCAAAAACCTTAATTTCTTTTCAACTGAAGAAAGACGTGGACATGTTGGATGGCTGGGGGTGAGTAAATTATCAGCAAAAGTTTTTTTTTTTTTTTAAGTGAACTAATCCTTTGATCAAGAACAGCAAAACAAAAGATACTCAAAAGTTGCTACCACAATGTGTTCTGAACATATGGCGGGAAAAAAAACAAACAATCCAGACACACCCTGCCTAACAACATAATGCAAAGCCATATTTCTGCAATGGCTTTTTATGATCCCATAAATCAATTGAATTTTCTAAATCATAAAGCTCTCAGAAGGCCAAAATGTGTTGGAGAAACTTGGAAAAATTGGTGTAATCACCCTTTATTGTATACAAGCACAACTGCACTTATGACACAACAGCGTCTGGACGCCTTTTAAAATATTAACAGATCCAAAGACTCCATTTTACTGGCCTTAAAAAAAGTTCTCGTTTTGGAGCCGTCTGTCATCTCTCAGAAATACGTGGTTCCTCACACTAGTTGCCTTATGATTCCTAGTTAAAGTTGCCGTCTGGTTGGAATGTAATGTTAATGAATGGCTACTTGTAGACTGATAGTGTCGCCTCTCGTTTCTACTGTACTCTTTATGAGTGACGGAGGGAAATACTGAAAACCAGGGACGCTCCATGTCTCAACGCTACTACAGGAAAACAGGAAATGCTGCAGGGACAGAGCCAATAACAATTAAAAAAAGTCTTTCCCTTCCATAAAGGAGAACAGTAACCAACAAATAAACAAGCCTGAACCAAAGCTTAATTCTTTAAGACAACAATGTGAAATCATGATCAGTCTCGGCTGGTTAAAACTGTTTTGGTTTAGCTGGTGAACCCGCAAAAATAAGATAGTGAAGCTGTTAAATGAAATTATTATATTTTTTTAGGGTTTTTTTGTCCATAAACATCCTTAAAACAAGATTAAGTTACCTAAGAAGCCAAATGACAAACTATTATGACAAAATGTAGTAAGCTGTATGTATCAAGAACAACTTAATCAAGAAAAGGTTAAGAAAAATTCAAAGAGAAAACAAGTTTATTTTTCTAACCCCACTGGCAAAGTTTCTGCTTTTTTGGTTGTTTTGCTTCTCAAATAAATGATCTTGTTTAAAATATCTTCATTTTACAGCAAAACAAGATCAAGAATATGATTTGTTGGATTTAAACTGAACTACCCATATAGCACACAAGAAGGGACAGGAAGAGGACTGAATTGTATTTTAAAGAAATTCAATACAGGTGGGAAAAGTTTGCATTCTTCAACCTTGGAACACAAAAGGTATTTTATTAAATATGATCAAACTACATACAATTTTCTATAGATAGGATTTCAAACATCTACCCATTTATCACCCTAAGCCCATTAAGCCTATAAATATTTTCAAACTTCAAGGCTTCTTAAACTAAGTTGGAATTTAAAAGACAATCCATTCAATTCAATTCTAAATGAAGCACAACCATGGTAACCAGATGGTTGATAGGCCTTGTCATCAACCTTTAGATGAACACCAGTTGTCCTTCAAATTACACCTGCAATGAGCCAATGATTAACAAAGAGGCAAATCATGCTATGTTTAATCTCTGCATTATACCAGAATGGTTACGATGTAGAGTTGGGAATTGAAAATCGATTCTGGAATGGGATACTTAAGTTCAGGAATCGAAAATTGTGATTAATTTGTGTTTATTTTAATATGACTTTAAACACGCTGTTTTCTGTTTTGCGGACACATTTAATGTGTGTGTAAAGAAAGCCACCTCTCATACTATAATGTACGACACTGAGAGTTCTCTTCTGCGTCTTTTTGAACGACAAATACACAAAAATATCCTTGTAAACACAGTCGGTTATGTCTTAAGTGAACGTAAACAGTTAACAAAGTAAATGCATGTGTAACAATGTATTAGATCCATGCCACTCTTAAAGTGACAGCAGCCTAAAATCTATAATAACGATAATCAAACAGCAAAAGACAATTCAGTCAGACAATTCAACTTTTGGACTATAATTTTAATGTATATTTTATTTATAGAGTGCAGTGTTATCTTACATTTGATTAGTTTTTTGTACCTTAGTACCTGAAAATCGTAACATTTTAATCGTCTCTTTTTTCAGTTGCAATTGCTAATTTGTTTATTTGTTCGTTTTAAATTACTTTAATGAGTGTTTACTTGTCTTTAATAATGCTTGAAATTTATATTAGTTATGCTAGTTGTTTAACAATAGGCAAAAGTACCTTGTGTGAGTGTTCTTTAGACTGTTGTCCATGGTATTCGGTCACAATTAAATGTTTTGAAATAAGACTTAGAATAAATGTGAATGATATCCTATCCAAGTTTGTTTGCTTTTTACCTTATAGGAATCGAAATTAGAAATTGATAAGAATTGGAATCATTCAAATTCAAATTATACCCAACCCTATTGGGATGCGAGCGCGTGTACGGTCGAACATCTTGGAGTAACTTTCAAGGAATTGAATGTTTGCTACCAATGAGATGGCAAGGAGACTGCCTGTGTTCCACATCTACTCACTAAAACCTCCCATTCTGTTCCTTTCCATCAGTGGGCTTGCGTTTCTATGGCCTACTTAGTGAGGAAATTGATCTGTTAAATGTGTCAAGGATAAGAAAAGGAAAAACGTGCATGTGTGCAACAGGAAAGGCCATTCGAGGTTTGCGGTGTATAATTAGATACATGGTTACCATACAAAGTCATATTTTTTGGCCACTCCATTTCTGTTCGTCCTATGCTATGACTGAGCCTAACCAGATGAAAAATAATGAAAAGAAAGAAAGACAGCAATAAAGAATGACATGTGTGTGCCATCTATCCTTGCAGGTCTCTGTGGCGTTGCCGGAGAATGGCACCTGTTCTATAAGATACCGCACAGGGGAAGCAGGGGACGGACTCAGTAGTCAGGTCAGTCAACCACCTTGAAGATTTTCATCAAGGATAACAGAGAGTACATCTATAAATACACACATCAAAGAAATAGAGACCCTTCACTTAGTAATCTCACTGTAAGAACCCAAACATCAAGTTTGGGATGAAAATACTCACAATTTTCTCTGAGCATCGCTGAGGGCAAGGCACAACAAGCCCGTGTCGCTTCTTTCACACTTAGCTCTCCTCCGAGACCACCTGGCCCCGTTTGGCGCTGTGTGTGGCAGCATGTGCAGTTCAGACAACAGCGCTCTCTACAGGCCGGTTAAGATGAGGGGCTGCTTATATAAGAGTAACAGCAGGGACTCACAGCCAATTAAAATCCAGCCTCATTAAAGAGTGCATCACCTACCGTTAGGGACACTCTCAGGATTTCACTTGCCTGCTGTTATGCAAAATTCTGATACTGGCCTTGAAGGAACGATAGGTTGGTGACTGAAGGCATGATGAATATTAACAAAATGCACAGAAAAATAATGTGAACAAGACCTCAAATGCACCATCACAGGTACATGAATACTGCTGAAATCATACTCTTTTTGTATGCGTTTTTTTTGTATTCGTCATTCGGTGTAGAGTTCTCAACGGGGTCGGGTTCGGCCCGCACAAACCCGACAGGTACCCGCGGGTTCGGGTCGAAAATATAAGCAAATGACTCGGGTCGGGTCGGACCTCAGGCTTAATCTTTTCCACCCAGTAAAAAAATATATTAATCATCGCTGCTGTTCACCGTAACGAAAGTCTGGCTGCTGCGTGCAAAGTGCATCGCGGGTGGCTACTGGCCGAGAGGAGAACGCGCCTCAGTCCATCCACTGTGGACGCACGTTATCTTCCTCCACGATGCCTATTATAAGCATATGATTATGTTTGTAGGCTAGGCCTATTTTGTTTCAAAACTCGTAGCCCGCCCGCTGGTTGGCAAAACGCGGTCGGAAGACTAGGAAAAGAGAATCTGACCGCGTGAGAAACCTGACAGGAGTACCACTCGGTCGGGCTTTTCACTCGTGGGCACGAGCTAAAAAGCAGCACTGGATGCAACGGTGATGCTGACCTGGCGATCTTGTTGATGGACTAGTAAGTCAATCTTTCGAAGTTTGTGTGCATTTTATTTTGTGATTTCACTGGAATGAATAGACGCCGCAACAGCAATAGATTGTAGAGCGCGCGTCCGAGTCGGGCAGATAATTCATGTTGATGTGTCGAGTTACATCGGGTCCGGGCTTTAAAAGCCACGGGCCGGGTCGGGTCGGGTAATAATTTTCAGGCCCGTTGAGAACTCTAATTCGGTGGCTCTGAATTGACAACGCACATGGCACCCTTTAGCATCAATATAACACGTATGGGTTATATAAACTACCCATGAGTATGGGTAGGTTTAGGTCTGGTGTAGGGTTAGGGTTAGACCACTAGGAGGCGCCTTCTTCCCCATATATACCGCTCATATTGGCTAATGCCGAGTTCAGACTGCATGATTTTTAAAGTAGCTCGGGTCGCTGTTCTTTTCACACTGCATGACTATCTTCACCAGCATTCAGTCACTGCTGTGTTCACACTGGACGATTGATCGGTGACAGGTTTCACACTGCATGACTTTACAATAGGAAAATCGCGACGTTTCACAACAAACACACGTGAGATGTGAAAAGGAAACAACGCGACACCACACGTGCAAGACCGGAGTTCTCACGTGAGACTTTTTTTTTTTCGACCTGGTTGTGGTTAACCTGACTCCGCCAGATGGATTTCCTCCGCATATCCATCTGGAAACCATTCCGTTGAAGTAGTTTTGGTAAGGGGCGAAAATACTGGTTAGCTGATTGGCCTATGTTGGTGATAGACGGGCCAAATCAACCAATCAGATCAATGAAGCATATGACGTACTAACAGAGCGACGACGAAAACACAACCACAAGCCAGGCTACTCTTGCTGCTGCAGGTTAGCTCAGCAAATAAGCAACATGTCGGCAAAGGATATTTGCCGTTTATGTAACTACAATTTGCGAATAAAAGGCACCATTTCAGGTGCCCGGTCCATATTTCACAAGAAGGATGAGAAAAAAGCATTAGCGAGCGGCTAAAAGAATTAGGACTACCGCTGTCTGAAAATGTTTCTAGATCAGTTCGTATTTGCTTGCGTTGCTTCCGCTTGATTGGTAGACTAGAGGAGGATTTTGACGTTTTTAAAAGATGGCAAAGAGCAGAGAAAGACTCAAACCCAGCAGAAGCATCAACCTCAACCGGTCTAACTTCTTTAGACTGAACTGTCGCGCCTCTCGTTGCGTCACACCTCAACCCGCCTCAAAGCCAACGCTGATTGGACGTTCGTTGGTGAACTGCTCCCAAATTTTCTTTAAAGGAAAGTATCCAGACTGATCTGCGAGTGAAACCTTGAAAGCTCGCGAGATCAGGATGGTCTCACGAAGGCTAGGTTGTGGTACAACTCAGGTGAAACGTCAAACAGACACGAGTGCTCCTGCCAAATTTCTACTAAATTTTCTTCCATTTATTGTGTCCAAATAGACAGAGAAGAAGCTTTTTTCTGAAACAATGCCATATCATGTTGATATGTGATCTATAACTCCTCCCCGAACTCCCTGCTGCTCTGTATCTTGCTCTCTCACTGGCTGCCGGTGATCGCCGATGTAGTTTTCAGTCAAAACACTTTTCACACAGCAGGATTTTGAATCGCCGACAGGTCCAGATATTTAGCATGCCAAATATCTCACGTGCGTCGGCGACTCGCGGTGATTCTCTCAATTCGCGTCTTTGCTCATTCACACTGCGTGATTGTCACTCGCGTGAACAAGCACCGATTTGCCTGTGATTTCAGGCATTTGTTGGCGATTTCTCAAAACCTGTCGGCAGAGCCAAAATCGTGGCTAAAATCATGCAGTCTGAACTTGGCATAAAGGGTGCCATGTAAGGTTGGATGTCTACGCATTGGCAAAAGCGTCAGTATATGATGCCTTGGGATGAGAAAGGGCTGGCAATTTATAGCAAAACATCTAGCATTAATTCAATCTCAAACTAATTCAAGAAATTCATTACTCCAGTCCACCACATGCGTGACATCATTAAAGGGTAACTAAACCCCTGGCTCAGAGCCTGACTCCACCCACTGGCAATATTTGAAAATGCTGAAAAAATGGGCAGACCCAGCGGAGATAGAGGGGACGAAATAGATGCTAAAAAACTCAATCCTGATCGTTTTCAAACTCGCAATTCCAACTCCTGACTCGCTACAGTGGTTTTGACAAAACAAGCTGGTTTTTATACTGCAGCTAGTACCAGAGACGTGTTGAGCTGAAACCTGCGTTCACGTCACAGAAGTGCAGAACATCCAATAGAAAAATTCAACAGCAGTAGCCACCGTTCAACCTGAAGAGGGCAGCACTAAGAGGTTTTTACACCATATATTGTAGAAATAAAACACTTTATAAACAAATGTCAAAAAAGTTACTCGAATCAATGACTGGTATTAATATACAATCTTACAGATCATTAACTAAAAAAAGTTGGTTTAGGGTTTAGTTACTTCTTTAAGCAGCGTACTGTTTTGGGAAACAGACGTGACTAGCAAGTTGATTTCTTCGAACGATGCATCGCACTATGGTAGTTAAGCAGTGAGTTGCATCGTTTGTTAGGGAAACGAACCCCTGTTCGGATTTATGACCACATATGGAAGTGGCCCATATCAGAATTGAAACGATCAGATCCCATGTGGTTTGTGCTGTTCACACTGTCAGTGAGAAAATCTGAGTCACATATAACCAAAATTAATCTGATTGGGGCCACATTTACCTGCAGTCTGAAACGGAGCCCTAGTTCTGGAAGTAATTTGGTGGAAAATCATCTCAATGACTGGCAGGAACATCCACAGAGATCCACCGTTTTCTAAGCAGAGAAAGCGGGTGGTTCTGTGATAAAACTCAGTCTATTAGCTCTCCTAACATGGACAGGAGCGACAGGAAACATCCCGTCGGCTCTAGACTGGGCTGTCATAGCGTCTTGTCAAAGAGGCACAGTCATGACTTCACTGCCTTATTTGATCAAGACGGATGTCTCAGCATGCTCATATATTCATTATGCTCTGCGACGGTGGGTCGCAATGCAAACAAAAGCCTCGCGCACACCTGATGCACACGCCAGCCAAGAGTTTTGACGTCTGCTAGGTGGAAGTCCAAAGTGCAAATCCTCTTGTTTGCACTGGACGTGGAAACCACCGTGAAGCCTTGCTTGGGAGGGAGCGGAGAAAGAGACAGCGACTGATTGGAAGAACAGTTGAAGTGTTGCTCTGAAAACAAAGTAAAGGACTGCTCATGAAAAAAAACAGGACGGATGTGTCCTGGGAGCACTACAATTGAAAGTGAAAGTGTGTGCAGAAGCCAAGGCCCTTACTGAAACATGATGTGGCCGTCAAAACCAAAGTTTAATCTTCAGAAGGGCAGGCAGGCACAGAGCACTCCAAAACAACTGCTGCCAATGCTAACAGATTGTCAACAATACAAACTCACACACCACATCACCAGGCCGTTTTGTTGCATACAAATCTTAAAGAATATTGTCTGGTTTTCTTGTTCACAATGACACTGGTCCATGCACTATTAACATAGAGCAGTGTAAAGCTTCAGTGTAAAGACGACAATCAAACTAAACATTGTACTCCATTGCATGTAAACGCAAGAGACTGGAAATGGCAACTTATGCAATGAAACTGTGAGTTCCACAGAGCATGAGTGTAATTTTAAATGCTGACCTGTGAATTTGAATGACGAGAAGACGCACTAATTGAAAGAAATCTAAGTCACATAACGGTTGGTAAATCACCTCAAGCTCAGTCTCAAACTTAGTAGTATCGAGGCTACAATGTAAAAAATACAAATTATTGTTACAAAAATTATATATTTTCTTTTTTTTAAGTATTATTTGTGATATATTTACTAGAGTGTGACATCTCTTTTTGCTATGTAGTGTTGTTATTGTTAACTAAAAGCTCAAATAAAATATAATACAAAAACGTATACATACAAAACGCAAATTAAATTTAGAGATGTTGCCTTGGCACCATGGCAACTAACTGAAATAAAATAAGTTGAAGAACTAAAATTTCTAAAACTACAACTGAATTAAAGATACAAATTACAGCTGGGGATCATGTTTAAAAACTGCTGCAATGGTCATTCAACTCATCCTTATATAAAATTGTCAAGGTTGAAGCCAGAATAGTGATTACGTCAACAGGGAAGATTATACAATGACTCACCTGAAACTATTGACTAGCAAGAATGTAGCCCAGTGCAAGAAAAAACATCCCAGCATCAGTTCCACAATTCTGTTCATTCCAACATGAGGACACTTAATTTTGGGGGACAATTTCTAGCTTTAATCTGTTTTGACCAAGTACAGACAGCAACAAGGCTCAGTGCGCTGGCCCTTCCATAGCCTGATAAGGGCTTCAGGCAGAGACCAGGGGCAGCACAAACCGCATGGATGGGGGAAAGGGTGGAGAAGATCAGTGAAGCGAGCAGCAAAATGAATGGCACTGGCAAGAAGTCATGGCACTGTCAAACTAAGCCAGCGAGAAGCTGGATTTTCCAACTCTTTTCCATTTCAAACACTTGAGTTGGGTTCAAACGGGTAAAGAAGAAGTACGATGAGTTAAAATACAATGACTATGCCCATTAAGACTTCTGAATGGAATTTGAACTGGGCCAAACACCATATGCTCAAATGGGATAGATATATACAAAACAAATGAACGGTCCATTAAACCCATTATGACACAGCATGTTCACCCAAGATGGAAATTCTGTCATTAATTACTCACCCTCATCGTTCCAAACCCTGCAAGACTTTTAGAACTCCAATGAAGATCTTTTTGGATGAATCTAAGAGATTTATGTCCCTCCATTAACAGCTACGCAACTAAGATTTTCAACGCCTTCAAAAAGTTCAGAGATCGTAAAAACGTGAATCCAAATGAATTGAGAGGTTAAGTCCGAACGTTTTATATGAACAGATTGTATTTAGGCTTTAATTCACATATTCATCAACTCACACATCAGTTGTGGTAAACGGAAAATTAAGCACGTTCACTTTAAGTGCGTAACCATTGAGGTTCATTCTCGTGTTACACAGCACGATTGAGCTTCTGCAAGAACCAATGAGGTTCACTTCTTCACTGTCACGCAGCACTGTTTCTAAATCTGTTCATCATAAGCGATCAAGTCTCTTCAGAAAATTTGGAAAAAAGTCAATTTATTTGAATTAGTTTTACGATTCTTTATGAATTTAGAGCCAAATGGTCGTTGCGTAGCATTCAATGGGGGACAGAAAGTCTCAATTACATCAAAAAGATCTTCATTGTCTTCCAAAGATGAACGAAACTCTTAACGGGTCTGCAAAAGGGTAAGTAAATGATGACAGAATTTTAATTTTTGGGAGAACTTACCTTTAGCATGATGATGTGAAAAACAGGCATAAAGCTTACACATTTACCCAAATTATTAATATGCATGTTCAACCCGCAAGCTAATTCCGGTGAGTGTTTGTCCCATCCCCAGTGTCCCTTCTCTTTTCCTCTTTACGGACGGCCTGACTGAGAACATTCGCTCTGACTGCGGCTGTGAGCTCGATGCCTGAGCGCGTCCTGGTAAATGCGCCGTCAAATAGAATTGCGCCACGGGAACAAGCGCACCTCGTTCATCATGCTCTTAAAGGGAATGTGATATGACGCTCTTATTGGTTTATTTACGTTACGCCCAAACGCGACATGCCTATGAATAATGAAGCTACTTCCAGACCAACCCCTTTTAAGATCTTGCGTTCAGGCGCAAGAGGCATTTATCCCGCTGGGAAAATAGCAACAGCGCCGGCACCCGCCCACAAAGTTAGTTGCACTTCGACACTCTGCGTTTTAGATCGTTAAAACAGGGCCCTTTATGTGAAAGTTGCGAGGGTGAAAGTATTTCTGTGGTCCATAAAACACGCAGTTAACATCAAGAGCATAATTATATCATCAGGTAGAACATCTTAATTGGAAGCATGCATGAGATTACAGACTTGTGAAAGATTTCATACTTGGATGCCATAAGATGACAGCAAGGTACAGCATCTTTTGTGATGCTCTTGATTGCATAATTAGGAATCTCTAAGGAATTTCTTAAATGAGCAATCATTGTGGAATAGTCACTGCTTTTGGAAATCTAACTTCACACTTAATATCCCACTCACACGAAAATGGGGAGAGTGAATGCACATATATGCAAAGATGTTTTCTTCTAAAAGAAAACATGAATTTTGTGTATTTCTTCTACTTTTGAGCAGATCAGAGGATCCATACAACAAAGACTAACCTCTTGATAAAACAACGCGAATGTCTTCTAAAAGACTTTTGAGCAGATCAGAGGAGACTAACCTCTTAACACAACAAATAAAACTGTAAAAAAGATGTCATTGCATTGAGTGTATAATCTTAATAATACAGGCATTAGGATTACATATTCATTCAATTTGTGACAATATGAGACTTGATATAGGCTCCAAAACAGCCCAGCCCAAAGACATGAGAAAGATTACCTTCTGGAATAAAATGATGAGAAAATAATTTCAAAGCTTTCTGAGAGAATATAAGATGTTCTACAGCAAAAGTAGATCACAGACATTATCAATTAAAGGTCATGGGGTTTGATTCCCAAGGAATTAATCAACTAACTAAGAAAAACATATATCATTTAGAGCCAGACCGATATATATCGGCCGGCCGATATTAGGCATTTTCCAAGCTATCGGTATGCAGTTATAATGGCCGATAAATGAGATTTCAAAATAAAATAAAGCGGACAAAAACACACGCTCAATCATCTCTCCTTGGCCTGTTATATTGAATGTTTTATAATTTGCAGTATGACGCCATCTATTGCTAGAATTATGGCTCGTATAGACTAGCTAACCACAAAGCTAGCTAATGCCACTATCATGAGTGGAGAACCGTTAACATTAATGACCATTAACTTTTTCTGCCTAAATAAAGTAATGACTACTGCACGTATAACTCAGCGTATACTCTCGATTACAGTCCCTGCATCTGTAAAATGTCAGTTAAAGACTGCGAGGAGTGAAGCATTTAGACATAAGAATAGCTTACGTATTTTGTTTGCACAAAAAAAACACAAACAAAAAAATATCGGTCCAATATATCGGAATATCGTATTTTAAAACCCAAAAATATTTGTAATCGGTATCTGGCCTTCAAAATCCTTGTATCGGTCGAGAGCTCTTAATATGCAGTTTGATATATATTCCAGAGCATCTTCATGTATTTGGTTTAAAAATGGCTTTAAAGATTTATTTTTTCAAGAGACATACCTCATTTTGCACCAAAGAGCCATTGCAGCCAATTTGATGTATAATGAACAATATCTAATGTCAAAAATACAGTAAAAATCATGTTTTTCTTCCAAAACATGAAATAATGCCACAGTCACACAGAGACTTCCTCTAATACATGTAGGATGTAAAACAAGGATCCCAAACATAAAGTGCAAGCAAATCATCACAGATATCATTGTGATATCTGAAATGAGCGGCCAGCCATACTAATAACCACAATTTGTCAAAGCTTAACTAGACTAAGCTGTTTTAACAGAGTGAGAAGCTGGTTAACACAAAGCAGCTATGGTATCAGCAATGGGAAGCAAATATGTGTCGCAAAGCCTATTTAAGGTCTTGGCTAATCCAGACTGGCCCAGACTTATCCAGAGTTACGGCTGACAGACTTAACTTATTTAGGATGGGCCATTAATTATTGCAAAGCATGACTGAGCACCAACAAGCTGCTTTTTTATATACTTCCATTGGTGGCATGGGGATCAGGGATAGCAGGGAATGAGACAGGGGAGAGAACTTTTACTTATTAATTCTCTCATCAGCGATCTTAAAGGTCGAACTCTTGTATCTTCACAGAGGTCACGAAGCCACATGGTGGCCAATGTGTCCTCGGAATGCATTCACTGTAACAGAACTGCTCCTGTTCTCGCCTAACTTAGAGCCCACTAGAGCTAGATGGGCGTAAGCGGTGGCAACTTGAGAAATAAAGGGTACTACAAATCTTGAAATACTGGTTCGCCAATCTATCAGTCAGACTCCAAATAATAAAGACGCAAATTTCAAGTCAACTCGGCCCTTTCCTAAGCTCCACCCCCTTGGATACTGTAGCTTCACAGAACATCCCAGAAAATTCAGTTATACATTTTCAGTAAAACACATTGATGAACGAATGCATTAAGTCTCATTTGAAAACGATATCAAGCAATATATTAACGTTTAATTGAACATAACGCTTCTTAAATGTTTCTACAGGTACTGTATCAGGTATTAAACGTGTTCATCCTCCGTTGGGATGCCTGTAGACCTGTAACAAAAAAAAAAACCAACATGGCAGATGGTATTTGGGGAAGAATAACAACGAAAAGTAAATTGTGGCATATTTTGCTGAAAAAGCACATTAAGTTCATTCCAAATGTTGTGTAAAGTTCGTCAACCATTACCAAAGTGGGCGGAGGTAAGCGAAGGGTCAATTGGACATAATTTTTACACATGATGTCATATTAAAAACTCATACTCTGTCCATCTCTCCCTATCTGTCTTTATCATCAGCTCAGTTTCATAGTATTTTCTGATCCAGTACTAGCAGCTCATTTTGTGGTTTCAAGCGAAAAACAGTCCTGACTAATAGGAAATGGATGGACGGTTGTCCGCAATGTCAGATATCACCACTTACCAATTCACTCGAGTCATATATGACAGGACAGAAGCACCAGAACTTCACCAGCTAGATAAAGCATCCAGATTCTCATTCCTTGGGAGTAACCCAGAGTCCAGAGCACTCACGCCCTCATAAGGAAAGAACTCTCCACCATTTCGACACTAATTCTGACACAAGTTAAAAGTGCAACAGTGACACCAAACTTGGCAGGTGGCACAGACGGACATGGTAAATTGATTTGACGTTTAACTCTCAAGGCTGATAGCTACAAACTAATTGTTGTTTTCCCTCATTAATTTGAAGATTATCAAGGGAAAAACATCCTTTACAAGCTCCAGAAAAGTGTCTATACTCAGGGGCGTAGTTTGCGGGGGTGGGGGGATGGGTTATAACCACCCAATATACACCATAATGAATGGAAACATAGAATCAGGCTATTAATTAATTATACACAGCTTTTAAGCACCAAGTTATCCTACGGAACCATTTACTTGAGCAAATAAATCTGAAGCCCGGTTTATTTAATTGTGCATGCCTACGCGCGTTCACCAGCGTGACGTTCTTTTGATGATAAAACGTGCGAACCATTTAAATTTTATTTACTCTAAAACCCTCTGGATTAAGTAAAAAGTGATCTAAAACAGCCACATAAACAAAAAATGATGTGAGAATATGATCCTGCACCAACATAAATTAGAAAGTTCTATTGAGGTAAATTTTGACTAAAGTGTAGAATTTATATTATATTACATGTTAAGGAAATAGATTTTTTTCATTAAAGAGTTATATCACAACTTGTGGCATGTTGTAGATAGTTTCTATGTGTAGGCTGCTATTTTTCATAACAAATCTGCATAAGAAATATGATTTTACATTGGCCTTAGCATGGTAATGAAGCGTAATCAATGGTCTTGCCTAATTATATTCTTATTTTAACAATTGGTATAGTTAAACAATTACAATAACTATGTTACTTTGCCATAATGTGTAAGTACAGTAGAGCTTTAAAGTCTGGACCTTCTTGAATTATTGTCTGAAACAAGTGTGCAAAATGTGTTCTGCTAAATGACAGGTATTAGAAAAAACACTGGATTTCAGATATTTCAAGAATATTATAAGTAATTTAAGTAAAAATCAGTCGAACTGAAAATGTTTCCGGTTTTTAAACAATACAAAATACAGTAATTGTTAACTACAGGGCAGGCTATTACTCTATTGCAGTTATGTTATCAGCCAACTTTGCATGTGGGTGACACCACAAAAGACCATTTTAGCAAAACTAAATAAACGCACACACGAAATGGTTCGCACCTCAACCCCCATCAACAAACTCAAAACTATGCACATTTCTGTACTTAAAATCACTAAAGCTGTAAACGTTCAGCTGACAATTACTCCCAAACCTCAAATTTCCCTAACATCTGAATAGAGTAATCTGACAGCAGTAGTAATGCAGTAAACACAAACCACAAAACAGTCTCATATAATTTGCACCTATTGACACCTAGCATCCTTTAAAGCAAACAAGCCAAACAGGAAACTCATTATTGATTGCACATTTGCACATATTCTTATAGGTCTATCAAGCAGCATGCAATGTTACACAGCAGACCATTTGAGTTGACTCATAACACCAAAGTGACAGCTAGAAAAATGAACTAGCTAATGTACGATTATAAAGGAAGACCTATGATGACAAGCACTATCATGTACATGCACACAACAGAGAGCATGCTGAGATTTGTGTGCTGTTGCATTGCATGCCAGGCCCTGTCCAGCATTCGGCCCACATATGCTAAAGCGCTAACGCCTTAGCACTTTTCGTAGTTACTGTTCACTTGAATAATAATAAATAAATAAACATTAACCACAAACACCTCAACCCGCCACCACACTAAAACGGGGGTGGTGTGTTTAGCACCACAAGTCACAGCTGAAAACCACAGCGAAACCTGTCGACTGACTGTGAGTGTGTGTATGTGTGTGTGTGAGTGAGTTTAACGACAGGCGGCGGCGGCAACTGCGGTCTCCGTACCGAGCAGAAGCAGCTTCAACTCCCGTCTCGAGTCTTTTTTGTCTCGACGCAGTTGCTTATCGATTTCTGCGTTGATCCGTTTCGACTCCTTGGCCTCTTCGCTCAGGCAGCAGGCCATCATCGACTCTAGAGTCATCCCCACTGCTTTACTGGCCTCGTCGGGGCTTTCAGAAACCAGAAAAAAACACAAAAATACCACCTCGCTCGAGTGGCCGTTGGAAAAAGGCGCGAAAAAATGAAATAACCCCTTTATTCTCCTTCTCTTGAGGTAAAATATTAAGAAGAAGAAGGGGGAAAATGAGAGGGAGGTGAGGAGATGATCTGAAGGGGGTTTGAGAGTGGGGAGGGGGCCGGGGGGCCTCGCGCGCTGCGTTCAGTCCTCTCGCGGCGAACGCGAGCCTCTACCCCGCGTACGGACCGCTGTGAAATCACGGAGGTCGTGAGGAAGACAAACCGGGGGGATGAGGAAGGGAGGATAGAGGTCGACGAGAGAAGGAGGTCCGGGAACCTTATCTCGCAAATGATTGAAAAATCCAGGACAAACTATCCTCGCGTACGTGCGACACTCCCACAAACGGCTCCGTGGCGGCTCACCACCAACACGGGTCCCGGGTGAAACGGGACAGATCGCACAGTCGCGACATCCACTTTCCTGGCTATTCCCCCCACCCCCCACGTCTCCAGCCGTATCCACCCCTTCAAACGGAGGGAAAAAAACTCCTCTGGATAGGATGAATTGCTGTCCGTTCAGGTGAATGAAGCGTCAGAGCTCCACAATGAATAATGTCAAAAACATTCCGTTTTGTGTCGTTTTTATACAACGAAAGCTCTCAGTCAGTCACAACACTTGTAGAAAATAAAAAATAAACATCCTGGAAGAAGGAAGGAAAAAGCCCGGTGCCTTTAAAAATGGATTATGCCACTTTTTTTGCAGATGACAGCAGCGTCTCCTCCTACATCAGCGGAGCTGCGTGCGCGCGCACGCTAGTGTGATTCCACGTATGATTGACAGGGAGAGGAGAGGCGGGAACTGTGCGCGTGCGGATAACAGGAACTGTCAAGTTTGGTCGACGGCACAATTTAGTCAGGCATTCTGATCTGAAAACGCTCACTCCGGGGTGTGTCCCTTATTCCTGAGGAAAATAGTGTGTGCACTTGGCTTGAGCGCTTTTACTTTCACAGCAGTCTCGCATTATAGAACAGATTTCTGCACACACACACACACACGCACGCACACACAAAGGATATAAGAGGCATTCACAGTTTTGCACTTGTAATAGCTGAATATGCTTTTATAATCCCTTGAGGGAAATTTTAAATAGACTAGGGTACTATTAATATTACTAATAATAATATTTACCTATTCCCCTTATGGAATGAGTATTTTAATCACATCAAAATAGAAGTTATAGTCAAAATAGAAAATTACACATTTTTCAATTTTCATTAGGCTATAAGATTCAAATACATTTTACAAATCAATTTATGAGCTGAAATGACTTGGACAAACATTCAAGTGGATTTAAATAGCATGGAAAATCTGGTTACGCTTCCTGTACAGTACTTACAGTGTACTTACCTAGAAAGTACTTGCTAATATAAGGTAAGTACATGGAACAGGGGTAGGTTCAGGGTTAGTACTAGTTATTACCCAGGTAATTGTAGTTACTAAAATAAGTACATAGTATTTACATGGGTAACTGGACTGTAAAAGGAAGCGTTGCCAGTCATTCTGTTCTATGAGAACACACACACACATATATACATATATATATATATACACATATATACAGTATATATACACATGTAATAGCATGTAATCTGGATTACGTGATCAGATTAAAAAATAAATAAATAAGTAGCCTACTTGTAATTAGATTTTATTTCATTTTAAAATACTCATAATCAGACTACAGTTAATTATCTATTGATTAAAATTTTTCTCTCACATACGGTAAATAATAATTTTTAGATATTGCAATTTCTGCTTACTGCTTATGCACGTTCAGAGAAGGTCTTCCAGGACCCACACACCATTTGATCACTGGATTAACAGAAATTATTTCAGTTTTATGTAGTTTCCTAAACGTTGCATATCCTAGTCAGCTCCTGCCGAACACATTCATTATTATTTGAAATATCACTCAGTGAGTCAAGTTTGCATTACTGTCTTTGGAAGGCATTTTGTCTTTCAAAACACATTAGAATGTACAAACTCACATTGTTTCATGCAATGCAGGGATTCCCCAAGTTTTCTTGTCAGCTGAACCTCTTCGACCTAATATATTGACTTGAAGTACCCCCTTAGATTTGAAGTCAGTAAGTTAGGTCAATAATAAAAATAAAATTAAGTTCACGGTTCTCTGATATTGGCAAATGGTCACATGACATGCAGGTAAATAAATATTTAAAAAATATTTTAAGTAAATGTTTTATTTGAATTGTTTTTATTTTAAAATTATTTATTTTAATTGAAAAAAATGGTTGATTTATAGCTTTATAGCTCACGAACCCCAGTCTGGAAAATCGTGACATAATGTTACAGGCTATTTAATGCATGTTCTTGATAACAGAAAATGAAATATATAGGCTAATATAACTTTTATCATAGGACAATCTTGTACCACATAAATACAAAAAAAATCAATAAATATATAAAAAAGAAAATACATTTCATTCTCTGTTATCAACAACACAAATATGTTTGTGTGTTGCTGTTGCTGTAGGCTGTTAACGTTGCTGTAATTAAACATCACAAATGTGAATATCTGCCTACATCTAGTGGACACATCTAGTAGTACATGTTGAATAACTGATAAAGTCCTGATGGGTGGGAATGATAAACATTTGCTTTAAGATTTACAGCGAAATGTAAAACAGCATAAAATAAATGTAAATTGATCAAGAAATCTATACAAAAGCCGGCGTCTCTGAAGAAGTATTTTTATCACGGCAAAATTCCCATACCTCCATTTGTGTTATTTTATTGTTTTCATGATTTTACTATTATTTTAAACAGAAAATAGTCATATGATTTAGGGTATGTCTAAACATGACTGGAAATATTGTTATGTGTTTGATAATTGTTGGTCAATGCTCTTGTAGTATGAGTGACATGACAAACATGTGAGGAACGTCACATGCTTTTCTCACTTTAAGGGAATAGTTTTCCCAGAAGTAAAAAATCTATATGTATTATTCATTATTAAATCATTAAAAGATTAAATGATAAAAACTAAATCTTGTTGAGTTATGACAGTGAAAGAAAGACAGTAAGTATCTATCCTAAAAATGTATAACTTTTAAAACTCTTTGTAATACTAACAACAAACAGCTTTAGTCATTCTGGCTTTAGTCAAGATAAGACAAATAAAATAAGAAAACATGAATTTTATTGTTATTATTTTTTACGCAGCACGTTTGAGCTTCAGCAATAACCAATGAGGTTCATTCTTGTGTTACTGCAGCACGATCGAGAATTAGCAAGAACCAATGAGGTTCATTCTCATGAAACACATTACGATTGCGCGTTAGCAAGAACCATTGAGTTTCATCCTCGTGTTACACATCATGATTGAGTGTTAGCAAGAACCAATGAGGTTCATTCTCGTGTTACAGCATGATTGAGCTTCAGCAAGAACCAATGGAGAAAGTAGCTACATTAGATACAGTCAGCAGAGGGCAGCAGATATTCGTGATCATCAATACGCTGATCCTGTTGTTTCTTCAAACAAAAGAGGGCACTGTTCGACTACAAATGCTCTCAGCCGTGCATTTTTCATTTCAACCGTGCACAGATCCAGTTCAAGGGGAAAGTTATCATAATTAGCTTAATAAACCTCGAGAACAATCTCGTGCACACACGTCACACAGCTAGGCCAAGCCTAATCTGCTATCCTTCTTAATAATGCATGTTTATTTTCATGAATAACTAAAAAACACATGATAACACGTCATGATCTGCGGTTTTCTTAGATCACATCGCTAATTTTCTTCGGGTCTAACTTTATATTGTTTCGTTTCGAGTTGCAAAATGCTGCCAACACGCAAAGAGCTGTCAGTAGGCTAACATGACAGTACGAGACACCTATGGTAGGCTATAAAAAGTTCTCGATGGCTTAGAACTTCTTTTAACTTCACAAGCACAAACCCTCTGCAACGTATAAACACAGAAAAAATGCCTTTCACATAGTCGTTTGGAATAAATGCAGTATTGATTTTTGTTTTGATGTTTGATAGTGAAGGTCTCGCCCTGGATTTAGGTGATTTAAACTGGATCTGATCTGGGAGCGGCCGAGATCACTTATTCCCGCCAGAGCTCCAAGCCTGTTTCCAATGGCAACCATATGTGCAGCTCGACTCTCGAGAGAGTGTTCCATGTGGAACGCAGAACGTTCTCTCGTCATCTGATCTGATCACCGCGGGGTGTTTGCGATCTCTCCACCCGGCCAGTCATGGAACGTTTCGAATGCCAGAACTTCTCGTTACACCTCCAGGGTTGCCAAATCGGTGGTTTTCCCGCTGAATTGGGTTACGTAGTTTATTTTCCCCCCGTGTGTAAAAGGGTTGGCACATTGCATTAGTAGGCTAGTTTTTGTCTGAAATAGGCGAATAGGCTACCATTAAACCAATAATAAAACTGTGCTAGATGAGTTTTGTGAGGGAGGGGCCTTTAAGGTTCTTGATGAAAAGTGACTATAGGCTATGGTGATTTTTAAGTTAAAATACCACAGCGTATTATGCCTGTAAAATATCTATTTTAGGTATGGCATATATTTGATATTTGGAAAGGGCCACTGGGTTAATTGGGGCTATTTTTGATTGGCTTTTGGCAGGGTGTGCAAACACTGGCCAGCACAGTTTAGCTCCAGTTTGCCTAAACACAACTGCCTGGAAGTACAGTAGTAATGAATGGGAGAAACAAAGCGTTGAATCAAATGAACCAATTGCTCTGCAGAATAATTGCAATGATTAAAGAAAAATGATAAAACTAAGCGTTCAAAAGCTGGGACGAATAGTGAAAATGCAACAACTCAGGCCCAAATAAAAACACCTTTTAAAAACCATTGCAAATGTTTTATTGAACGTAAAATATATCAAATGCAAATTGCAATTAACTAATAATCTAATAATCAAGTGTCTGTATTATAGGCTAAGTGTTCTTTTATACATTTTTAGGGCTTGTTTTGATTGTTCAATGGATTGCCTCAACTATACAGTCCAATAAAAGATAACTATACTCGTCTAACATATACTAATGTATAAAACTGATCAGGTCAAGTAAAACCTATACTTCTTCAATGGTTCATAGAGATCATCCCCTCGATTTTGACCAATGGAGCGAGTCTCTAATGTACATGACAAGCAGCAATATCCCACAAATCAACTTGATTGTGACATCACAGCAGATCTCTCCGAACTATGATATATTTATTATTTTGAGAATTAACCGCCTAATTGTATAATATATTAGTTATGTTGAGATTGAATCGCATAATACTTGTAGCTACCTTAAGTTCGCAGTCAAAGTATATATAGGCTATATATATATATATTTCATTTGTGTAATTTTAATTTTCTCCTATAGGATTTTATATATTTTCTCCAACAACTTGTGCATATATAATGGTGTAAAAAAGGGGGGTTTAAATAAGAATTCAGCATATTGAATTCTAAGTATCGTAATCAAGGACTTATGGTGCGTTCTATTATTCATCCGTCTTCGGAGATCCGAATCGGACGACAGACGTTGCCTAGCAACATGCCCCCTTTCCTCGGATTTCTCCTCTCGGACGTTGGACAACCGTGAGGACACCAAGCAAGAATTCCGTTTCGGAATTCAAGATGGCTGCTCCCTGTGACTTGTAAGAATGAAATGTTTTCATTGTTTTTGAACCGCTTTGGTATTTTAAATGACGATTATAATCACTCGTATTACTGCGTCCCCTGTAGGTATGGGAATCGGTTGTTGTGAGTGCAATTACTTAACGTTGTTAGCGTTGCTAACAGAAGATTAACATGAAAAACATTAAATAAAGTGAACATTTTCAAGTTCAAATGGCTGCGTTTTGATAAGGTGTAGTCATAATATTTTTTTTTAATGTAAGTGACTGGTACTCGGCCAGTGCTACCATTATAACAGCTTTTCAGGTGGCGTCCATTTTTTCTCCGTCTCGGACACGCAAAACATAATAGAACGCTTGAAGTGTGGACGTGACGTCAAATCTGAGGTCCGAGTTGGTTCGTTGGCTATAATAGAGCGCACCATTATGTGTTCCATTTAAACCGTATGCACAAGTTCTGCCAGTAGGGCGCACATCCGAGTCCATGAGACAAAGGGAAATTAGCGAGTGAAGGGAATACACATTTACTTGGATCACGTGTGTCTTGATAACAATCACATTACAGCCTTGATGTCATTGAATTTCCTTCAGAGTTGTGCGACAGGTAACCGTTTGCAGACACCATAGAAATAAATGAGAAGTGCCGTAAACTGAAACCTATCAGGCAATTGTCCCCGAGTTCTCACATAAAACAGCAATTTTTCAGTGTATTCTAAAATAGAATAATCCAAGACTAATATTTAAGTTTTCCCACAAAAGCAGGTTTTCTTTTCCGTTAATGCTTGGATACACGCCTACGTCTCCTTCCATTAAAAATAATAGTGCAGTGGCTGCGATATACGTAAACGCACCAACGTCCGTTGCCATGATTTTTTAAACGACTTATCACGAGAGGAATAAATTACATTTTAGTCATAGCCTATAACGTCGGTTAATGGAAACGCAGTCATTTCGCAATAGTTTTTATCAACATTTCAAAATATCGCAAAAGTTTTGCGAAGATCTGTAATGGATCAAACGGCTAGTTGCCCTCCAGGAGCAGAATTGGACACCCCTGGCATTTGGGCTGGTTTTATAGACCTGGCAACACCCTGCTGTACACAGAAATTACAACTCTGTCATCCTCTCTATTGTCAAGCCCACAATCCCTACCATCCAGCTCTCAAAGACGCATACGATAGGCCTAATGGTTTAGGATTAGTGCTTGTGCTATGAAGCTCACGGGATCATTTGTGAAAAGGGGTGACCCATGAAACTTAAGTATTATTAGGACGTCAATCCTGTCTTCTAGCCATTGTACACTTGATTCAGGGCACTTAACCCCGACTCTTCCCCAGGGACTTTCCCTGCAATTAATGCAGTTAGTCTAATATCGGCTAATCGAGTACACCATTGCAATTAGGGCTATAGTAACAATAAGTATTGTTTTTTCTGTTTACCCAGAAGTTATTTCTTTGCATTTCCACCAACATAAATAAATAGCAACAGTGACAGAAAAATATATTTCGCCAACTATATTTTAACCAACAAGGCATTTAATATCAAATATTTTATGTTCTATTTCCATAGCAGAAAATGTAAAGTTATAATGTAACTCTGTAACAGCTATAATAAACTTCAACCTTTTTGCTGGAAAATGATGGCATAGCCTATGGTGCAAAACATAGCCATTTATCAGTCGATGACTCCTAGAGTCACTTTCACTCCATAAGTGAAATTAAAAGTAAAAAAAAAATGATACAAAGTGCAAATTTATCAAAAGTGACCATTCATAAAATAAAGTTATTAATTTTCTACGTAAAAAAGAAAAATGCTGTCTTTTTATCACTAAAAAATCCTGAAAAAAAATGTTTTCACCAAAATTTGAAGCAGCACAACAGTTTTCAACATTGTCAATATTCAGAAATGTTTCTTGAGCATGAAATCATCATATTATAATAATTTCTGAAGGATCATGTGACACTGAAGACTGGAGTTATGATGCTGAAAATATCACAGGAATAAATGACATTTTAATATATTTCCATATAGAAATCATTTATTGCAATAACATCTCTCAATATTGCTGTTTTTTAATCAAACAAATGCAGCCGTGGTGAGATTAAAAGAGCACTAGTTGCATAATAAAGAGTATTTCTATTGCAGTGCAAGCATACAGTAGCAGCTCCGTGTTTTGCCAGGCCATAGCATTCATCAGGATTAGGAATATTCCCAAATGACGCTGCATGAAATGGCCACATAAATACCCAGAGTGCTCAACGTCTTCTGTTCCTGATATCAGGATTACTAAAAAAAAAGGAAACTCCAAGGCACTTTATTGTTATGGCTTGGTCATCTTTTCTATTAATTAAATGATTGTTTATTAAACTGTTGTGGTAACTTATTATCACATTTTAATCGTGCTGATTATTGGAGGAGAAAAACTGAAATGGCACTCTTCGATGTGATATCGATTAACTACATAAAATGATATAAATATATATATTTTCTAACCCCCATATCTTGAATTTTGTGATTATTCACATGCATTCATAAATACATTTTAGGGTCTTGATGTTTGTCAATAATATGATATATTTAATCCAGAAAGGTAATGAATGAACCCAAAAGGTTCCATAAAGAACCTTTTTCCTGGTTACAAAGGATTTTAAGGGTTCAACTTATTATTGAACCCTTAAAACGGGTTCTGTATAGAACCTTTTAGGGGTTCCAAATACGTAGCGCTGATAGAACCTTTTAATGTTCTATATAGAACCTTTTCTTCTAAGAGTGTACCCGGTTGTCATAGCGACGCCTTTCTTTCCTCGTTGCCCCATCAAGCTCTCGCTGGATCCATTAGAATTCCACTGGAGGTGATCGCGGGCGAGAGCAGAATGAATGGGAGTCTATGGGAGCTAAACGGCTAAATGTGTCCCTTTCACCTACTCTGTCGTTAAATTAACATCGATTTTATTGTTGATACCGCAATTTCAATATAGATTATATGCCAAAAGTTCGAATGAACGAGTACTGATGTCCTTTTGATTTCTTACAGGTTAGGCCGTTGTTGGCCGGAACACGCTAGCATTCTGCTATTGTGTGACGTCATCACATTTTTGAACGGATTTTTAGAACAGATAAGTGAACTTAAAAATGCAATTTTCAGCTGAGTGTATTATCTTAGCCCTCCCTTTTGAATGCAACTTTCAAATTACTTGAGAAAAAATTACATTCTGAGAAAGTGGATTTCTGGGGGTGAAACCCCATTGACTCCCATTCATTCTGCACTCGACCGTGAGCGCCCCCGCATGGACAGAGACTCGTTACTGCAGCCAGTCCAGAACCCGGAAGTTACCAGCCAGTGCCAATTCTCTTCAATTAGACATATGCTGCGTCCGGAAATCTCCACTCAAAGCACTGCTCCCTAACCCCTATGTTGGGGGTAGAGAGCAGAGCACTATATAGTGAGCTCACTAGCATAACAGAAGCCACTTTCGGACACTACTCGAATTCGTCTCTCGGCGCCGTTGATTACATCATCTGTCAGCTGGTGCCGAGCCGGCTCTAGGCTAAATAGATTTTTAAAAATAAATACATTACATTATATTGAGCTTATTTCTCCAAAATTTAAAAACTAAAAGTGATTTCTGGCCGTTTTTGTTATAATGCGCTACTCCACACATGATTATAACTTATTTTTACGAATCAGCGCAATGCATGATGGTATGTAGGGCTTAGGTTAGTGACCATCGGTTGTACACTACTTTTCAAAATGCATTCTGGAATACATTGAGTGGACTATATAGGGTATAATAATCATCACTATACATTCGGACAGCACTACAAAATGGCAGAACTCACTATATAGTCCACTATATAGTGAGTAATGGGAGATTTCGGACGCAGCAATTCTCTACTCTGGCCAAACTATTTAAAAATGGCGGGGTTATTCTGGATACTCCATCCAGGCGCGTTCAATGATGACGCAGTAAATGGTGACTATTCTCTTTGACCAATCAGCAGTCGGGATTGTTTTCACGTCACATTTTAGTATCGGCTCAGCTCGCTCAGACAGACCTCGCCGGAGGTGATGCAAAAAAGGATCCGAAAGCAGGTACAGCCGCAGGGGCGTAGAATTTAGTAGGGACGCTAGGGACGTGTCCCTACCAATATCCAGTGACACTGATATATCCCTTGCAATAATTTCTATCAAAACTTAAAACATTTATAAATTGATTAGGGCTGGGCAAAAAATAGATTTTTCCATTAAGCGTTTTTTAAAATGTGGTCGATTCAAAATCGATTCTCAATGGCCACGAAACGATTTTTTTCCATATTAAGGGCTCGCGGTGCTGCGTCTTCTCTCTCTCTGCACTAGGCAAGCGCTTCCGCAGGTGTCGATACACACTCGCGTTTAGGAGTCCGGACATGATGGAATATTCACTTGCACAATCGGGCCAGTATTGCATCGCCTAACCTATAATCGTAACTAACGTTTAACATTTTCACGTCTTTTTAAGATAAACATTCAAGCAATGTTAAACCATCCCGCCCTCGCGCACTCTCAGAGTCTGTGTGCACATCCAGTAAAGCCTAAATCCGCCTCACAAACAGCTCGCCAGAAACAAAAGTTTTATCCCTGGATTATATCGCTTTAACAGTTAAAAACACGCAAAATTATTTCAAAACTCTGGTCTAGGTGAGTAACCTCGTAAAGATAGTCGGTTACGTCTTAAATTAGCATTAAACGCGTGTGACAGACAGACAGTAGGCTACAATGAGACCGTAATGGATCAGTGCTCTAGTTCTTAAAGTGAACGCAGACATATGTGTCTGTCATTAATTCAGTTGTCATAGCAACATAATATAGCATTAATTGTAAGCAATCCGAATTAATAGCCCATGTATTTATTTCAGACTGGACTAAAAAGACTATCCAGTGTTATTTTATTTGATTACTTTATTCAGTTTCTATAGTATTTCTGACATACAAAAAAAAACTGCCCCAAAATGTCTCTTTATAATATTGTATTTATTTGTGCTACTTTTTCAATTTAATTTAATTTTAGTTTTATATACAGGTTTGTGGCCTTAATTTCTTTGTATCAATTAACCACTAGTAAACTTGTGTGCACTGTTCTTTTTTTATAAATATAGGATTTGTATTACATCTATATTCATTATAGTCTGAATCGAGAATCAGATCAGGAATCGAAAATCGAATCGAATCAATCTGAGAGCTTTCGAATTGAAATCGAATCTGAACCCGTCCCCACCAATTTCAAAATCAAACCTGCGCCTCTGGGCACAGGTACAACTTTTACACAGTGGAAAACCAAACAAAGGCGAGCCGAGTCGAGTCGAGTTAGTACAGTGTAGTGGAAAAGTGCCATTCCCACATCAGGGACAGTCTCTGCACAAAGACCCAAACCCTTCTACTCTAGTTTCATAGCATAAAATGACTTGCCAAACAACTTTTCATCCCTGTAGTTCTGCAGAAAAACAGTCGGTAGCACACGCTTTCCAAAAAATCCCTGACTGTGTCTTTTTGACAAGTTCCCAGTTATCTATCAGAGAGCGCAGGGTAGCGGGGGTCCTGCGGTGAAGGAAAACAGTGTGTTGTCTCTGGTATCTTGCCTTTTACAAACCCAAGTCATTAATTAAAACATCCCTCCTTCGACATCAGAGTCACAAATTGAAACTAACCAAAAGGCCTTTTGCAATTAAGATGCACAGATCCAATTAAGCGAGTGATTAATTGCCAGGGAGGGAATTTAAATATGAACGGCTGCAAACTAAGGCACAGCGGTCGGTCCTGAAACAGGTTCGCCGTCGGCGAGGATGAGAAATCAAGGAATAATTGTCCAGCAACAGGAGGCTGAAAGGTTACAGTTTGAATCCGAGCTATAAAGGACGACCACGTAAAACCATTCAGTCCGCTGAAATTATTTAATCTTTCTTTTTGACTGAAATCTTGTAGCCTTTCTCATCATTTCTCATCAAATTCTTCCAAGAACAAATGTTCTAAACTATGCTACATTAACTTTCTCTTTAATGTATGTCAACTATTGTGTCTATTTTTAATTCTGCCCATGAATATTAGGAGAGGCATCCAACACAACGCTGATGCTGCAAATGAGTCTTCGGAGCTTCCAAAAATATAAATATACTTATTGTAGGAGGCTATTTTAGACACCAAAACACGTTTTTTTGTAAACACTGACTGATACATTCTGAATTTAAAGTAGTAGTTCACTTTAAAAAAGAAAATTTTGCTGATAATTTACTCACCGCATGTCATCCAAGATGTCCATGTCTTTCTTTAGTCGAAAAGAAATTAAGGTTTTTGATGAAAACATTCCAGGATTTTCTCCATATAATGGACTTCAAATGGGAACCAAAAGGTTCAAGGTGACTGTTTTATATTCATAATATTGTGGAAAAAGGTACAGTAAATGGAAAAATGAGCAACCTGTCACTCACACCAGATCCACCAATAGCAAAACACAACCATTCAATTTATTCATCATGGACAAAATCAAGTCTCATCCAACATTTTTTATTTCTAGAAGCTGTTTCACTCAGATATATGTCACAATAAAGAAGAAATACTGTTTCATGCTGACTTTAAAGGGAAAGTTCACTTTAAAATGAATATTTGATATGTTTTAGCTTACCTCAAGGGCATCCAAGATGTAGGTGTCTTTGTTTCCACAGTAGTTTCAATTTTGATATTTTAGGTCAAACTGTCTTGTTCGTCAGTCATATAATGGAGGTCTATGGTCACCACCTTAAAGAGCATGCACAGAGAAGTATGTGGTTACAAGAGGTAAAAACAATATAAATACTGTTCGTTTTCTCATACAAATCCAATATTTGATAATAGTATTTAGCATACAGAGAGTTTTAGTTTTTAAAAGCTTTTTAAGTGTAACAAGGTGGAAAAAAATCCCTCCATTGGTACACAAATTATCCAAAACATTTTGGGAAGTATTTAAACACTGTGTGAAGTCAGTAAGTTTTAGTCCAATGAGATAACAATAACATTTTCGGGAAAAAGAAAATCCTCTCTGGGTCAAAATGACCCGAACACAACACGTTAAAGTAAAATTGCGCTTCACTTCATCTTCAGCTTGTGTTTATTTATTCTGATAATGAGAATACGTAGGTCTCCTGTGACTCGATGTACCATTAAACTGGAAGATGACTGAACTGAACGACAGATCCTTCCAGTGTTCTTGTTCGTAATAAATATTTAGGTGGCAAATCACTGACTCCAAGTATAAGCAATTGTAATAATGATGCTAGCCTTGGCAAACAAACAAGTGTAATCGGTTATGTTAGAAATCAGGATGTGAGATGTAATGTCAAAGTTGTGTGTCACCATCACCATGGAGTTGATTATCCAGACAGACAAGTCATACCTGCAAATAGAAACACCATAATTACATCAGGGCAAAGCAGGAGAAAGAATGCGGATAAAAGAAAGTGAGTGAACTAAAAAACTAGTACATCTCTTGCTCAAAAGAAAGAGAACAAATACCATTCATGCTTTTTTTTACCCAAGTTTCACCATGTTTTTTTCCCTGGAGATTCTTCCATGCTCAATGCTTTCTCTGTGAATAAATAAGCAAAACAAATACAATTGCTGAAACTGTTTTGACAAACAAAATGCCTCAGTTGTGTTTACTTTTATGTACCATGGTATTACCATGTTTTTTTGTTGTTGTTTGTTTGGGTGGGGACATGGCAACACATTCATAAAACTAATATAGATAACAGCTCAGATTGTTTGGTTTGGGGAAAATTTGATAAGAATATTTGAATTCAAGACGTTTAATTGCAGACTTGGTACTTGTATGTATTTAAAGAGAGAGTTGTATCTCAAAACAATGAAAACAAACATTAGGCTACAAAAAATGTGCCAATATTAATTGATATTTAAAATGACAACTAATCTGAGCACAATTTGAGATTTCTTCAGGCTTGTGCACAATTCAGAATTTCACAATTGGCCTTCATTCAATCCATGAATTGGAATTTGAATTGATTTGACTCCGGCCCACAGGAAGTTGAATTTGACTTAAAAATGACAGGAAGTGGAATTAAATTCATGACAATTCAAAGAAATGTACACACAGTCACACAAAAGAAAGAATGTGTTGAATCTCACATACATTCAGTGTTTGGAGGGTTACTTTAGAAATGTAATTGTTTAGTTATGTAAGTTATAAATGTGGTTTAGATTACTTTATTTGGATTACTTCAATGTAAAGCAATTTCCTAATTTGATTAGTAACTAATTGAATGACACATTTTACCTCAGTAATACAACTAAATACAATTGCACTCATTTTGTAATTTAACAACATTATTTGATTACGCTTTACTAGTCACTCTTCAGGCCAGCATACATTTATTATGATTTATATATATATATATATATATATATATATATATATATATATATATATATATATATATATATATATATATATATATCACACATATATATATATATACATATATACACACATATACACATTTATACCTATATAGTATATATACCTATATATATATATATATATATACACACACACACACTTTTACCTAAAGTTTTACCTATATATATATATATATATATATATATATATATATATTAGAACAAATGTATATATCAGAAATCTTTATATATTTATATTTATGATATTAATATAAATATATATTAGTATATAAATATATATTATATAAATATATATTACATAAATCTGATATTAATATAATATCAGAAATATTTATAATATATAAATATTTCTGATATATACATTTGTTATATATATATATATATATATATACATACATACATATATATATATATATATATATATATATATATATTTTTTTTTTTATTTTTTTTTTTTTACTAGAGTAATTCTGGGAAATGGAGTCATGATCTATCATGTTCCACAAAATTACAATTACAATAAATCAAACTTATTTGTTCTGTGACTGGAGCTTTTAATATTCATTGCTGAGGGAAAACATTTCCTGTTTAATCTGCACAAGAAGTTCAAACTAATGTCATTTACACTCTTAAAAAATGCTGGGTTGTTTTAATCCAATTTTTGGTCAAATATGGACAAACAGTTACTTTTTTAAATTACATTTTCAACCCAATGTTTGAGTTTGTCCATATTTGACCAAAAATTGGGTTAAAACAACCCAGCATTTTTTAGAGTGTATAGAATATGTAATGCAATCATTTCTGACATATACTGCTTCATTGTTAAACATTTCACTTGAAAAAATATGTAAATGAATTTCTTTAAATTGCAATTCTGCTTCCTTTAATTCAAATTCTAATCTAATCCTGTTTTTGACATCATTTCAAATTCAAGAATTGAATTGGAATTCAGGAGTCACTCTTAATTCAATTCTGAATTGTGCACAAGCCTGGAAACTAGACAGTTTTAGTGGCGTTACTGGGGTCTTTGTCAACAACAACAAAAATCTAAACAAGAGATTTAAAGTCAGCATGAAACGGCCTCGTGTATGTGAGTGAATGTGGGGCGGGGCTTGATTTTGTCCATGAGGAACTGATTGGATGATTGTGGTTTGTTATTGGTGGGATTTCATGTGAGTGACAGATTGCCCCGCCCTCATCATCAGAGAAGAGATCAGCTGCAAAGAGTAGAGGTTATTTTGATTAAAACTTATGAGGCACATGAATAATGATGTGCACTAACACAGTCGCATCCCAATTAGTCATTTAACTGACGTTTTGGGACGTCTTTTGACCATTCGTCAAAATATGCCTTTTTAGGCCCCCTTAAACGTCAGTAGATGACGATCCCGGGTCGTCATACAACTGATGCTTTATCTTTAACGTCAGTTAGGTGACGAGTTGGGTTTAGGGTTAGGTTTAGGTCTGGGTAGAGTTAGGATCCCATAACGTCATCTACCGACGTTTAAGGGGGCCTAAAAAGGCATATATTGACGAATGGTCAAAAGACGTCCCAAAACGTCAGTTATATGACGAATTGGGATGAGACTGCGCTGTGTGCACAGGTCAATTATTTATAATAAATACTACTAATTGTCAATGGTGCTTTAGGTAAAAGTCTCCATTCGCTCTACAGTTGAGATATTAAAGTGAAAGTGTGTTTTGGCTCCTGTAGGTGTTGTTGACTGGAGTGTGAGAGTTCACCTACCGTGTGAGATGTTGAAGGTGATGCGATGAGTCAAGCCCTTGGCGTTCAGGACTGCACCTCCAAAACACATTATTGTTCGCCATCCACCTCCATATTGCCATACCAAATCTAGGGGAAAAAAGCCTCAGCGCCTGCCTGGAACTGAAGCTATTTTTTATGTGTTTGCAAGAAACAGGATTCAACCATTATGGCTGGTAATAACCTGTAACATGTTTGGCTTTTTTATTGGCTGATTCGAGAAACTTTACAGCCACCTACCATCGTAAATAATCATTACTGCATATGACTCTGTGAGCAAATTGTACTGTGCGAGTTTGAGAAATGTGATATATTTTGTTATTTTTCATTCATTCGCACACTGAGCAGTAAAATTGAAAGTTTCCCCAGCGGCGGATTCTGCAGCTCAAACCGCTGGTGTTGACTCTTCTCGAACGTACGCGCTGTAAATGGGAACGCAACAGCTGTGCTCTGTACGCTCTGAGTGAATCAGTCATGGCATTTCAGAGTGGCTTTTGTTCCTGTAATTGACTTCAACGCTGGAGAGCCGTCACCTGCCGTCTCCGGCACCGGGTCAGCATTCGCATGAGTCAATGCGCCATTGACCAACCACAACTTATCAAAGGAGAGGAAATATCGATTACGCGCTTCAGCATTACGAAGCCAAGTTCATTGGTTTTAACTAGTGCTATTCCTTTGTGAGGTGACATTTAGATGGATTGATCCCTCTGTAAGGCGAGCGTGAAAGAAAGAGGCACATTATTGAGATGGTATTATATAAGAGAGTCCCATGAGCTGAAGAAATCCATCAGAGAGGTTTTAATCATGTGCAACATGTGCACTGACACCCGTGCACACACGCGCCACATGTTCCAGCACCGCCGCTGGTCGGGTTTCCTGACATGATGTTTCGGTGAACCAGGCCGGGATGATGTTGGGTAAATCTGTTCATTAACACGAGCTTTGTGAGAGTGTGTTAACTGCGGAGGCATCCTTTGATCATGAAATGCTCATTGCTGAAAGAGAGAAGTGGGAGGAAAGGTAATGAGAGCGTGCCTGAATCAAACAGGACTTTGAATCAACTCGCTCTAAAGACCTTTCACACTTCTGCCAAATATTCTCATTAAAAAATATTGTTAGAGCCAAAACGCTAAGATTTCTTGGCTTTATCAAGGGCGCTGACAGCCATTTCCAGATGGCATGAAAGTCACACCGAAACAGTAGAAGAATCATTTGTTTGCTCCAACATGAAAGGTGCACTGAAACTTTATGAGTATAATTTCTTTTCGAATGGTTAAGTGCTTTCATATACCCCAGTTTAAATGAATAATGGAAGATGAGAGGGAGATAGATAATAAAAAATATTAGCATTTTTTTGTGTATATATATATATATATATATATAAGATACACACACAAACATACCTAAATCAAATGCAATATATACACTCACCAAAATGATTATTATAATGACACCTGTTAAATTTCTCATTAATGCAATTATCTAATCAATCACATGGCAGTTGCTTCAATGCATTTAGGGGTGTGGTCCTGGTCAAGACAATCTCCTGAACTCCAAACTGAATGTCAGAATGGGAAAGAAAGGTGATTTAAGCGATTTTGAGCGTGGCATGGTTGTTGGTGTCAGACGGGCCGGTCTGAGTATTTCACAATCTGCTCAGTTACTGGGATTTTCACACACAACCATTTCTAGGGTTTACAAAGAATGGTGTGAAGAGGGAAAAACAACCAGTATGCGGCAGTCCTGTGGGCGAAAATGCCTTGTTGATGCTAGAGGTCAGAGGAGAATGGGCCGACTGATTCAAGCTGATAGAAGAGCAACTTTGCACTCGAAATAACCACTCGTTACAACCGAGGACACGCAGCAAAGCATTTGTGAAGCCACAACACACACAACCTTGAGGCGGATGGGCTACAACAGCAGAAGACCCCACCGGGTACCACTCATCTCCACTACAAATAGGAAAAAGAGGCTACAATTTGCAAGAGCTCACCAAAACTGGACAGTTGAAGACTGAAAAATGTTGCCTGGTCTGATGAGTCTCGATTTCTGTTGACACATTCAGATGGTAGAGTCAGAATTTGTCGTAAACAGAATGAGAACATGGATCCATCATGCCTTGTTACCACTGTGCAGGCTGGTGGTGGTGGTGTAATGGTGTGGGGGATGTTTTCTTGGCACACTTTAGGCCCCTTAGTGCCAATTGGGCATCGTTTGAATGCCACGGCCTACCTGAGCATTGTTTCTGACCATGTCCATCCCTTTATGGCCACCATGTGCCCATCCTCTGACTGACTACTTCCAGCAGGATAATGCACCATGTCACAAAGCTTGAATCATTTCAAATTGGTTTCTTGAACATGACAATGAGTTCACTGTACTAAAATGGCCCCACAGTCACCAGATCTCAACCCAATAGAGCATCTTTGGGATGTGGTGGAACAGGAACTTCGTGCCCTGGATGTGCATCCCACAAATCTCCATCAACTGCAAGATGCGATCCTATCAATATGGGCCAACATTTCTAAAGAATGCTTTCAGCACCTTGTTGAATCAATGCCACGTAGAATTAAGGCAGTTCTGAAGGCGAAAGTGGGTCAAACACAGTATTAGTATGGTGTTCCTAATAATCCTTTGGTCGTAGTGTATATGCATACATAGGCCTATATATGTGACACACATACATCATTCATCAACTGCAAAAAATCATTATGAAACTGATTCTAACAATATAATTTTCCTGTACCGTTATCGTTAAAGTATATTAAGTATATTTAGAACGATAACGGTCATCGCGATCGATCATTGGTGTGAACGGCCCTTAACTGTGGGAGGTCAGATGGGCCGCATAAAAGCCATTGGGATATAACCCCCAACATACATCTGTTAAATATAGGAGAAATCATCATAAATAAAACTTCTAATTTGCTCACCTCAAGTGTTGTGTGCATTTGATGACGTGGCAGTCACTGTGTAGGGACCCTGTGAATTGAAACACAGCAATTACTTTGCAATTCCATTCGGTGAGTTTATGGCCGAGAAATTACACACTTCACATTTAATTCGCCATCACCAAGGAGGAAAATTGGATTTCCAAGGGAAATCTTAAGAGGAAATAAAATAATAGAGTAATGCTAATTCTTATAATAATCATTGACCTTTTGAACACGTTGTTCTTCCTGACATTATGTGATGATGAAACCAGCGTCAAGTGCCACTTCAACATTTGCAAAAAGGGCTACATGTCATCATAAAAATGGCTCTATGTCAGATACAAGGAAATCAGAATGATACAAGTTAACATGCAAAGTATATGTCAGAGTGTAATTCTAGGAAATGTTTTAATTAACAGATCATCCAAATGATCTGAGAATAATGGGCATGGAAAATACATCAGAAAAGTGTTTAAAAGCAAAACTGATGAAGTTAATAAAGATAAAAACTGAAAGAACTGAGATCACTTTAATATCTCACTTGTTTGAGGCTTGAATGATGTTCCTCTTGAATGATGTTTGTCTCAAACTGCACTCACACACATGAAACTCAAATCTTTCACACCAAATAATATAATGCTATTCGCCACAATTGTCAACAATTGCCTCATTTGAGGCAATAATAAGAAAGATATTAGGTCAAATGATAAGCAAAAATATTCCCTCTACTCATTTAACACCGTTACACTTGTTAACAATGTAAAGACTGGACATTATATCCTCCCCTTAATGATAGCATGGGTAATTGTTTTTGTTTTTTTGCTACTAATCAAGACTCTGACTAGTTGTTGCATCTGAGCTATTTTCATTATTAGTGCTGAGAAATATGGCTACATGCAAACAGTCCCCAATTGAGAGCGGGTATGGACTGGATAGACGAGCCCCGCCGAGAACAGCCTCTTAGCGTGTGTGTAGCGCTCACATGCACCGGCGCAACAGCCGTAAAACCAAAAATAATACATTGCAACAACACATCTGAACTCCAGAGAGGGGTCTTGAAAGCAAGGGATTAGCTTTATGCACTGATACGCTTTCATCATATGTACATGTACAAGTTTAATGACGCATCTGAATGTAGAAGGCTAACGAAGACCATTTAAACCAGGACTGTGAGTCACTCGCTTTAAAATAACGAAATGCATGGAGACTTTAAGCCATTTAGAATTGAAAAGGCTTCAATGATCAATGCATATAGTTGACGTAGGCCTATATCATTACATTTCAAGTCAATGACATGCATTTCTGTTACATTAAACATACTTTTTAGAACTTGATGTTAGCCTACACCATCCTTAGAACGTGCATACTGTAACTTTTGTAACACTTTAATTTAAGGTCCAAATCTCACTATTAATTAGTTGTTTATTAGCTTGGGATAATGGCTGTTTATTAATACTTATAAAGCACACATTAATGCCTTATTCTGCACGGTCATATTCTAATCCAATCCAATACCTAAACTTAACAACTACCTTACTAACTATTAATAAGCAGTGATTAGGAGTTTATTGAGGCAAAAGATTAAGTTAATAATTAGTTAATACTGAGAATTGGACCCTAACTCGGATCCGCGCCGTGCACAGCGATGCGAAAATGAGGTCTTACCGGTCTTGTGCACCCAACGCGTCATTTTTGCTGCACTTGTGTGGACACATCGATTATAAAGGCTTTACTCCGTGTCCGATCGGTAAAACCTCTCCCGAATCATCTCCAGCACTCAGCCTCTGAAGCACCACTAACTCCGCCTCCATTTCCCTCCTAAGCTGATATTAACACACTGTCTCTTTCTATGGAAGCTTTTTTTAAAAATAAAGAAAAAAATTATTGTGACTTTTTATCTCACAATTGCGAAATATGAAGTCAGGAATTGTGAGAAATAAAGTCGCAATTGCGTGTTATAAAGTCAGAATTCAGGAGAAAAAAATGACAGAAGTGCAACTTTTTATCTCATAATTCTGACTTTTTTTCACAATTGCAAGTTTACATCTCGCAATTCTGACTTTATAACACGCAATTGCGAGTTTATATGTCGAAATTCTGACATCTTGGTAACAGTTTACAATAAGGTTCATTAATTAAACATTAGTTAATGTATTAACTAACATGAACTAACCATGAGCAATACATTTGTTACTGTTTTTGTTAATCTTTGTTAACGTTAGTTAATAGAAATAAAGCTGTTCATTGTTTGTTCATGTTGGTTGCTACCCTGATCTCACGACCAATTCGTACAAATTCATACGATTGATTAAAAGGTGGCTAATTCGTACAGACCTCATTCGTATGAATTCATACGAATTGGCCAATTCATAAAATATGTACGATTTAAGCAAAATCTTACTAATTCGTATCGAGTAAGGTCGTATGAATTGTTACGAATTAGCCACCTCGGTAAAATTCGATACAGATTCCCGTGAGATCTTGCATTAACTAATGTTAACAAGATTTTAATAAAATATTAGTAAATGTTGAAATTAACATTAACAGAGATGAACAAATGTTGAAGAACTATTGTTCATTTTTAATGTTAACTAATGTTGTAAACTAATGAACCTTATTGTAAAGTGTTACCGACATCTTTTCTAGAATTGTGAGATATAAATTCGCAATTGCGAGTTATCAGGCCAATTCTAAGGGAAAAAAGACATTGACTGGCATTTCTGACTTAACACGCAGTTGCAACTTTATAACACACAATTCTGACTTTAAATCTCGCAATTTTGACTCTATAACAGACAATTGCGACTTTATTTCTCGCAATTCTGACTTTATAACGCGCAATTGCAAGTTTATATGTCGAAATTCTGACATCTTGGAAACAGTTTACAATAAGGTTCATTAATTAAACATTAGTTCATGTATTAACTAACATGAACTAACCATGAGCAATACATTTGTTACTGTTTTTGTTAATCTTTGTTAACGTTAGTTAATAGAAATAAAGCTGTTCATTGTTTGTTCATGTTGGTTGCTACCTATCTACGACCAATTCGTACAAATTCATACGAGTGATTAAAAAGTGGCTAATTCGATACGACCTCATTCGTACGAATTCATACGAATTGGCCAATTCGTAAATATGTACGATTTAACAAAATCTTACTAATTCGGTAATCGAGTAAGGTCGTATGAATTGTTACGAATTAGCCACTTCGTAAAATTCGTACAGATTCCCAGTGAGATTGTGCATTAACTAATGTTAACAAGATTTTAATAAAATATTAGTAAATGTTGAAATTAACATTAACAGAGATGAACAAATGCTGAAGAAGTATTGTTCATTTTTAATGTTAACTAATGTTGTAAACTAATGAACCTTATTGTAAAGTGTTACCGACATCTTTTCTAGGAATTGTGAGATATAAATTTGCAATTGCGAGTTATCAGGCCAATTCTAAGGGAAAAAAGACATTGACTGGCATTTCTGACTTAATAACACGCAGTTGCGAACTTTATAACACACAATTCTGACTTTATATCTTCGCAATTTTGACTCTATAACAGACAATTGCAGAGAATTTATATGTCGAAATTCTGACATCTTGGAAACAGTTTACAATAAGGTTCATTAATTAAACATTAGTTCATGTATTAACTAACATGAACTAACCATGAGCAATACATTTGTTACTGTTTTTGTTAATCTTTGTTAACGTTAGTTAATAGAAATAAAGCTGTTCATTGTTTGTTCATGTTGGTTGCTACCCTATCTACGACCAATTCGTACATATTCATACGAGTGATTAAAAAGTGGCTAATTCGTACAACCTCATTCGTACGAATTCATACTAATTGGCCAATTGACTAAATATGTACGATTTAACAAAATCTTACTAATTCGATCAAGTGAGGTCGTATGAATTGTTACGAATTAGCCACCTCGTAAAATTCGATACAAATTCCCAGTGAGATTGTGCATTAACTAATGTTAACAAGATTTTAATAAAATATTAGTAAATGTTGAAATTAACATTAACAGAGATGAACAAATGCTGAAGAAGTATTGTTCATTTTTAATGTTAACTAATGTTGTAAACTAATGAACCTTATTGTAAAGTGTTACCGACATCTTTTCTAAGAATTGTGAGATATAAATTCGCAATTGCGAGTTATCAGGCCAATTCTAAGGGAAAAGACATTGACTGGCATTTCTGACTTAATAACACGCAGTTGTGACTTTATAACACACAATTCTGACTTTATATCTGGCAATTTTGACTCTATAACAGACAATTGCGACTTTATTTACTGGCAATTCTGACTTTATAACAGCAATTGCGAGTTTATATGTCGAAATTCTGACATCTTGGAAACAGTTTACAATAAGGTTCATTAATTAAACATTAGTTAATGTATTAACTAACATGAACTAACCATGAGCAATACATTTGTTACTGTTTTTGTTAATCTTTGTTAACGTTAGTTAATAGAAATAAAGCTGTTCATTGTTTGTTCATGTTGGTTGCTATCCTATCTACACACCAATTCGTACAAATTCATACAAGTGATTAAAAAGTGGCTAATTTGATCCGACCTCATTCGTATCGAATTCATACAAATTGGCCAATTCGTAAAATATGTACGATTTAGCAAAATCTTACTAATTTGGATACAAGCTAAGGTCGTATGAATTGTTACAATTAGCCACTTCGGTAAAATTTGTACAAATTCCCGATGAGATCGTGCATTAACTAATGTTAACAAGATTTTAATAAAATATTAGTAAATGTTGAAATTAACATTAACAGAGATGAACAAATGCTGAAGAAGTATTGTTCATTTTTAATGTTAACTAATGTTGTAAACTAATGAACCTTATTGTAAAGTGTTACCGACATCTTTTCTAGAATATGAGATATAAATTCGCAATTGCGAGTTATCAGGCCAATTCTAAGGGAAAAAGACATTGACTGGCATTTCTGACTTAATAACACGCAGTTGCGACTTTATAACACACAATTCTGACTTTATATCTCGCAATTTTGACTCTATAACAGACAATTGCGACTTTATTTCTCGCAATTCTGACTTTATAACACAATTGCGACTTTATATCTCGCAATTCTGACTTTACATCTCAGCAATTCTGAGAAATAAAGTCAGAATTGCGAGATGTAAACTCGCATTTGTGAGAAAAAAGTCCGAATTTGTGGAGATAAAAAGTCGCAATTACCTTTTTATATTTTTCATTCCAATAGTGGAAACAAGCTTCCATATCTTTCTCTCTCACACACTATGTAGGTTAGTTATAAACTCTTCAGACTTGTAATAATTAGTGCTTTATTTTTAAAGTTTGTATGAATCGTTTTTAAAAAATCCCTTATTTTTTGGGTGGATTCCGGGAAATCTCCCTTATTTTCAATGTTCAATGTTGACAGCTATGAGTTACGTTATAGCAAACTGGTATTTATAACCATATTACTTTAATGTAGTGTCTTCATTATAAGCAAACATGCTTTTTTGTAGCGTTTTACAGTTAACTGCACTTTGGATATATTCTTCTCGTTATTTCCCTGTAGCGGCTAATAAATCTGAAGTCTCACACATGCATAAGATAACACCTTTCTTCCATATTGAAAATAAGACGGATAGTAACTCTGGCACTTTGGTAGAAACTATGGTTACCATAGAGATTTCTGTGTAACCATGGCGAATCTTTTGGTAGCAAAGAGACTGACAAAGAATATACAGAAAGAAAATGTAATTGTGAGACAGCTGTAATTGTATCTTTCTTAATTACTTGCATCACCGAATATTGTAAAATCGCTTCTTACTCTCAGTATGTGTCTTGTTATTCGAGTGATTTCTGCTTCAAACAACATTGTGCACCATACATCGGGCGACAGGGGCACATTTTTAAATGCAACACTGAAATCAATGACTTAAAACTACAATTAAGTTTAAGAAAACATTCATTTGATTGAAGGGGAGCGTGTTGATGCAGAGTTATTGTCTCAGTGGGTCTGACTGCTGTTTCTGCACCCCGACACCTCTTTCTGTTTCACTTCCACATCACAGCTGGTGTCTGTTTCACACCTGTCTGAGCAATTAAAGCACGCACACATCTGCCTCTCCATCTAAAAGAAGACATATGAATTTAATAAGCCAAATTATAATTAGACACTAACCTTGCCCCCTGATGGATGGATTGTCTTGTGAATTGGGGTGGTGGCATTTCTTGACGCTTGGTGAGGTCACTCTCTGTTGAAACTAGATTTTGGATGGAGGCACTATAGGTACTATACACATAACTATATACTGTATTTATTGAGAATTGTTTGAGATGTTTGTATTTTACTGCCCATATATAGGACAACATGAAGTATAGAAGCCTGTTTGACACCACTTAATAGGAAGTAGAAATGTTTAATCAAAACTATGTAACGGCTGAGACAACCCTGGTGAAAAGACGTCCAATAAGTGTATTAAAAATGCATTACATTATGTTTGTATTGTACTAAAAACATATTTAAGTAAATTTTTAATACACTTAATTGAACGTCTTTTTCACCTGGGAAATCAGACACAATTATTTGTTATAATAACAAATAATATACACTAACTGGTCAAAAGTTTTAGTCGGTAATATCAGTTTTTATGTTTTTAAAAGAAGTCTCTTCTGCTCACTAAGGCTGCTATTATTTGATAAAAAATACACTAAAAACAGTAATATTGTGAAATATTATTACAATTTAAAACAGTGGTTTTCTATGTGAATATATAGTGAAGTGTAATTTATTCCTGTGATCAAAGCTGAATTTACAGCATCATTACTCCAGTCTTCAGTGTCACATGATCCTACAGAAATTATTATAATATGATGCTCAAGAAACATTTATGATTATCATCCATGTTGAAAACAGTTTTTTACATTATTATTTCAGGATTCTTTGATGAATAGAAAGTTCAAAAGAACAGCTTTTATCTGAAATGGAAAGCTTTTGTTACATTAATCACTACCCTTTAAAAAGTTTGGGGTCAGTAAGAATTTGTATTTTTATTTTATAGAAAATACTTTTATTCATCAAGGATGAGTTAAATTGATCAAAAGTTACAGTAAAGACATTTATAATGTTAGAAAAGATTATATTTTAAATAAATGCTGTTCTTTTGAACTTTCTATTCATCTAAAAATTTTGGGGGGGAAATGGTACACGACTGTTTTCAACATTGAAAATAATAATTAGCATATTAGAATGATTTCTGAAGGATCATGTGACACTGAAAACTGATGTGTAATCAGCAACATGATGTTGAAAATTCAGCTTTCAAATTACATTTTAAAATATATTAAAATAGAAAACAGTCATTTTAAATTGTCATAATATTTCACAATATTACTGTTTGTATTTTTTTATCATAAATAAAGCAGCCTTGGTGAGCAGAAAGACTTAATTTAAAAACATAAAAAAATCGATACTAATATAAAACTTTTAACCAATATATGTATATAGTTATAATAACAAATATATTGTTATTATAACTAACTGTATATTAGTTATAATAACAAATAATATTTAAAATTCACTCTGGGACCTATCCCATCCCCCCAACAAGGACAAGAAGGGTCTTGGTTACCATGACTACGATCAGATAAGTTGGTTTTATTACTGTTTTTAGCAAAACATGACCACATGTTATATTGCACACCGTGAACACAATCAAAGCTTCAAAAAAACATGACGAACGGGACCTTTAAGTTAATTCTATTAACCAACCAATTGATTAGTATAACAAGTTATGATTGAAGAGCTGATTTGCAACAATTTAGATATCACTACCAAGTACTGTACAAAAAAAAGTAACAATTGCAATCACACGGAATGCATTTTCAATTTGCTTAATGATTTTCAACGGTAAGCTAAAGTAATCCCACACACATTCAGTATGGAGTCATTTGGCATTGACTCCCATGCCCCTTTTCTATTTTGAATATCGTTGACAAAATCACATCCCGAGTTCTAGTTTTGTATTCGCTCATCGGTGCAGTAATGGATTCTCACAGTAATTGTCGAGTTCACAAGTTGCATTAGGATTTTCGATTTCTCACACATTCATTTATGTCCCAGCTCAGATGTCTGACAGCAGACGGAGATCATAAAGTCATGTTCATTTAAAAAGAATTTTTTATCCCTAGAAAAAGTGCCTCAACTCCCATAAGTGGCTGTGATATCTCATTAAAGCTGAAAGGCCCTTTTGCTCTTTCTAATACCTGTGACTTCAAGAGCGAGAGAGAGTTATAATGGCAGTATGAAAAGGTCTGGTGATATTGAGCAGGTCATTGCTCACGTTTTCACAGACACGCATGTTTCCATTAATCTGTCATTATAAAAAATACCACCTCTTGAGCTCCTGGGGTTTTACAGTCTTGTTGGGATGATAATTTCTTAAAAGAAAGCATCAGACTATTTCACCTTTTTTCCGAGAGGTTGCATTTCAAAACGAATCCAAACGAGTCAAAATTTGGTGCTTGATGAAGCAATCATCACTTTTATTATTGCTCACACTGAGCACCAGAAATTTTCATAACCATCACATTTAGGCAAAAACGATGTGCCGTACAAGACAAAAGAACAAATGAAGAGAATGGAGAAGAGTGAGAGAAACAGAAAAGGGATAGAGAACAAGAACATGTGAAACATGCGACGTGTGTGGGCGAACGCGATTCATCATCTTTAATGCCTACAAGATCTATTTTTTCCACACTGATGACAGCAAATGTGTTTGGGAGGAGTGTCTATAAAACCCCATCTGTCTTTATCATAACAACACCACAATAAATAAAACCACTGACCATCAAGGGCGAGAGAAAAGGTACACAAACTTTGGGTGCAAATAAATATCCAATTAAAACCATTGAAATCACATCAATCAACAAGCCGCATGACTGAGTTATGCAGAAGACGATGAATGAGTTATGCATCAAAGTTTAACCCTTTAAAGCCTTCTATGTGGCCTCTAGATTATCAACATGATCACAACTTTGATGAAAAAAAACACTGATTGACACTTTTTTATAGTATAATCGTAAAAACGTTCACCTTCAGCTCGTGATGGGTCACAGCTGGGAAATCTTTACTGATTTTTATAAAGTAAACAAATTACTTTTATATTGTTAATAATATTTCAAAATAAACATTTACTGGACTAAAGCTGAAATTATCTGATACATCATTTATTAGGAAAATAACGTTAAAATGTGTGTCAGGAAGTTTTTTTTTAACCCTTTACCGGTCACCCCCCTTTTTGATAATTGACATTAAAATGCACTATGCAAACTTAAATGGATGTAATTCAAGAATGCGTTGGAATATATACACAAGTTTGGTCTTGTTTTAAAGAAAACAATCAGCAGATTATTACTGAAGTAAAAAGCACTTCAAAAAATTAAAGTATGGAAAAGTTATGGAAGTTATAATTTACAGTAAAAAAAATATACTTTATTAATAAATATATATATTTAATATAAAATAAATATTTTACAAAATATTTTTTACTATAAAATGAAAGCTATATATCTAACCAAGTTGTGTTCCAAATTTGAAGTTGATATCACAAAAATTGAAGTTCCCATGAGATTTTGTTTAGGCGTTATACCAAAAATTGCCACCGGGTGCCATTGAATTCCATTGAATTTAATTGTATGCATTCTGCCATAACAAATTAATACATTTTTATCCAAATATCAATTCTGTCACAAAATCTGGAACCTTGAGACTCAGATCTTTCTGACAATATGTGTTTTGTCAAGATTAGAAAAGGTTTTGGTAATAAATTATGAAAGATGATGCCCAAAAGGGGAGGGGCCTAATAAAAAATACCGTTTCTATGGTAACGCAGCGTCTAATTTCAAAACGATTTTCACAGGACGAATTCTGAGTTCGTAAGCTTTCAAATGATACCTAATTTATAATAACTACTAAAACATGTGATATAATAATAATTAAAAAAAGATTTTTATATTATATAATATATTATACTTTGTAGAGGACTTCTTAACCTTACTTTTAAAAATATAATTTTGTCTTTTTTTATTGACAAATACTAGATTATGTTTTATTATGAACTTTTAGCACTAAAAACCAAAATTTCAATTATTAAAAGTGTGTGCGTCGACTTTTTGCGACAAAGGTCAGAAACTCCTGTAATGACGTCGATTTTTTGAGGCGCACTCTTGTCATAAATTCATATATTACTGTTCATTCCTAATTTGTAAGAAAAAAAACAGCGCTAATAATTATATGACTGACAGACAAGAATGATTTGACCTAAAAATATCAAAATTGATTGAAATGATTTACCCTAAGGGGGTTAATGCTGCTCTCCCTGCTCTTATCCATGCAAGGCTGCATAGATGCACAGGGAGTTCTGACCCAAAACAGAACCATACCGGTACACTTTTAGGTACTAATATGTACATTTTAGGTGCTAATATGTACCATTAAGGTACCAATATGCACCCTTTAGGTACAAAAGTGTACCTTCTGAAAAGGTACAGCCCCAGTGACAGCTTGTGTACCTTCTTTTATACCACCAATCCAAACTGTATGCTAATCGTCAATCGTATTTGACAAAAATGGCCCTGACAGAAATCTCTCCAAGTAATGGAAAGTGCTAAATTAACCTTTGCAGGTCAGTCTACTTCACATAGTTGAACTGCAAATGACACTGCCTCATCTTCCTATATAAGAAAACAGAAAACCAGGAAAACCAGCATAAATGCTCTGGTAAGCTGAAGTGGTCTTCTGAGACCTCGACTGACAAGAGATATCAAATTAGGATGTCATCATCTCTCTGAAATCCTCCACCTCAGTGAGCAGTCACTTGTGGCGTGTGAGGGGGTGTCCTTCCTTAATTACGCTGATAATAGGACTGTTTTTCCACGCGATCATGTCCCCCTCCTCTCTATTCCCTGGACTTTTGAATCAGAAACGTGTGGCGTCAGAGCGAGGCTAGCAGACTGCAAACTCAGAAATCCCACTCACACCTTCAAGCTCCAGTGGATTTCCTCATTATTCAGTTCATTTCTTATCTATATTTTTACATTTTATGAAAAAAATGGTGCTATTTTCCCATGCAAACCTCACCACCAAGATGTGTTTCGGTGTTGCAAGGGCAAATCTATGGGGTTAGTATGGTATTGCATAAATGGCTTAGACTGGACTAAGACAGTTTAAAAGAAATTTATGAAAGGGAATGAAGGTGAGATATTAAAATTCAACATTTAAAATCTACGCAGTTGGGATTAACCACAGGCAAAAAAAAAATTAATTCTATATATTACTGTTACACTAAAAACTGCCTAAAATGTTTTTTGATTAAATGTTAAACACAACAATAACATTGTGTTAAAGTAAATGTATTTTTATAAAGAAAAATTAAAACAATTTTAAAAATGTCATGCACCTGCATTTAGAGTGCATCTACACTCTTAGAAGAAAAAGTTCTATATAGAACTTTAAAAGGTTCTATCAGCGCTACATATTTGGAACCCCTAAAAGGTTCTACAGAAGCCTTTTTAAGGATTCAATAATAAGAACCCTTTAGAGTTCTTTGTAACCAGGAAAAAGGTTCTATATGGAACCTTTTGGGTTCATTCATTATCATTTGTTTTGTCCTTTCCAGATTAAATATTTCATATTATTGACAAACAACAAGACCCTAAAATGTATTTAGAACGCATGTGAACGATCACAAAATTCAAGATATCGGGGTTAGAAAATGTATATATTTTTATTTATATCATTTAATGTAGTTAATCAATATCCAGTGTTGGGGAGTAGTTAACTACAAGTAGCGTAGCTACTAACTTAACTACATTTTTCAGTAACTTGGCAGTAGCTCAGTTGCTTTTTAAACAGTGTAGCTTTTCCAGTAGCTAACTACTTTTTGCAGCAAGTAGTGGTGTAGCGCGAGCAAAAGCTACATTGCTACATTGTCGAGCCTGCGCGAATCAGCACCATAGATCAGCACGATGCAAGGATATTTCTTCTTGTTAGATTACAAACTCATTTTTTTGCCATTACCGCCACCTGTTGTTTAATCACGCATCTTGCGGCTACCGGTTCACTGACGTACAGAAGTGGGTTAACACACCCATATTATGATTATATAGCAAGACGTGACGGCAGATTTGGAGGATGGAGAAACAACTAACGTTAATTACCCATGACCTTATTTGTCCAAGTTCAATCAGTATTTTTGAGAAATGTTCTACATGCAATTTACGTTGGATTTATATTTCGTTCTTGCAATGTTGTAGGCTATTTGTTGCACTTTTGACAAACAGTCAGAGATATTTGAGAGTTGTGTGTAATAAAACAATACTCTTTGAAATCATAATTGCATTGCCTTGTTTTAAACACTAAATATTTGACTTAAAACATTCCTCAGACACTTATTCAGTTATTTATAATATACGTTGTTCAAAAAGCAAAAGTAGTTTCAATGTAGCTAGCTACTTTTTGATTGTAACTTGTAGTATAGCTACTTTTCTAAACGGGTAGCTTGACTGTAGTTAAACTACTTTAACTTACGAGTAGCTTGTCAAACTACAGTTTCAGAGTAGCTTCCCCAACACTGTCAATATCACACGAAGAGTGCCATTTGTTTTTCTCCTCCAAAAATCAGCATGATTAAAATGTGATGTTAAGTTACTACAACAGTTTAATAAATAGTAATTTAATTACAACTACAAAATGTTGCAGAATAATGTAATATATGAATGAATAATAGACTATAAAGTGCCAAAAGGGTTCTTTCTTGTCATTATAGAACCTTTTTTAGCATAATAGGTTCTATGGAGTTGAGTAAAGAACCCTATGCTTCATATATAGAACCCCAATGAACCCTTTTTCTAAGAGTGTATGCTAAAGCATATCAATTTGCATTTATTTTATGGAAATCATCTCCAAATCAACAAAGCATCAGTGTCAGTATCCCATAATTTCATAACACGCTTCACAACCGTAAGAGCATCTTTCTCCCGAGTAAGCTGTGGAATAAGGGCTACCAATGATAGACATTCCCCTACAATTATTCTATGGAGGTGAATGAGCAGTGAATATGAGGAAGGGTGTGAGGACAGTCACCAGCTCTACGCCTCATATCAGCTGATGGTGACACTCTGTTTAATGGCTGATTTGACCTGCGATTGAGTTCACTTTCCCTCCATTAGAAAGAAGTGACTTCTTCCTCTCCATTGGGCATGCTGAGCGATCGCTGTGCCTTCTTAATTGGACCCAGACCAGCAAACATTAAAGCCTGCTCGCTTTGGACAGGCCCAGACTGTGCACTCCCAGATGATACTATACACTCTCTCTTTTACCTCCAATCTGCATTTCTTTCTCTCGATCCTCCTTTGATCTTCCCGTCCGCCTGCCCTCTTCCTTTCTGCACAGCTTGTCAGATGTGCAGATGTTTCACAGTTCTGTTCCTCTGTTCTGAGACGTGGCACGGCTGGTCAAGCTGCCTGAAACAGAGCATAATTGACAGGCTTCTACTTGTTCCGAATGCAATTAGCAGCAAACTCACCATCACATGCCACACACACACTCTACACCTGGCAGTTTTCAGGAATAAAGACGATTTTTGGTAAAGCAGAAACAAAAATGCCAAGTTTTTGTTGTGAAAACTATAGAATGATAATCGATTTGACTAATACACTGAAACAAATTTGGAGTAGGATTTACTTGAAAAAAGCTAGGCAACTTTTTCCACTCAGAAAATGCTAGTAAATTTACAAAGATTTGCCAAGTAAAAACCTAAACATATTTATCAGTAGCTTTAATTAGAAATCTTAAGTTAAAATTTACTTGGAATATGGAATTAAGTAAACTTTACTTTAGTTAAGTGAAAGTAACAAAGAAAATAAGTAGCATGGCTAGTAAAAGGTTGATTAATATCGATTTAGTTGTAATTTCCTTTGCATTACATTTCACTCAAACAATTTTATTGAATTATATCAGTGATTTATAGTATGTGTTTTACTTAGCGTATCTAAGTAATTTATACTTCACCATGTCAGATGTTAAGCATGATGTGAATGCAAAGACCTCAATACTTCGTTTTTGTGTTTGAATGTCATTTTGAGCAGAAAATGTCCTCAAAATGTCACAAAATGACAAGTTACTAATACTGACAACAAAAGCAATGATAAAACAGTGAAAAATACAGCTGGAAACCAGTGAAAAATAAACCTCATTAATTATTCAAGGTCCAGTGCATGATGGGAACCCCAGTATCAGAAAAGTTGAGTCATTTTTACTTTATTAAAAATGTTCATATTTACACTTTCATTTCTACTCGCTTGAACTAAGTACTGATATGGAATTTACTTAGTTTTTTTTTATTCTTGCCTGAACTAACTTTTTCTTGTAAATTACATTGGGGTTTTTTCAGTAGTATTTACCTTACCAAAAAAATCATTTTTTTTCAGTGTACTTTTTAACGAAATTCTTACCTTACAAACAATAAGTCATTGTTGTGGTTGTTTCTTTAATATTGTGTCTATGAAAAATTAGCACCATTTGGTACGTCTCTAAATACAAGCCCCGGAACAACAACAACATTCACAGACTAACTTATTTAATGTAAATATCCATCCATCCATCCATTCTTTTTTTTTTTGGAACTATGTTTTTATTGAACTTTTCTTATACACAAAAAATAAGAAAAAGAAAAATAAATGAAAAGAAAAAATAAATAAATAATTAAAAATAATAATAATCAATAAAAGCTAAAAAAAAAAAAAAAAAAAACACAAGCCCTTGACAGCACTTCAAAGAATACACGCATACCAGTACACCATCTGAATCAATCAAAAATTAACATATATCAAGTCTATTTATTTCCAGCAAATTTTTAATTAAAGCCCACTTCTGTCGAAAAATGTCAGATTTAAACTGCAAATCCGCAGTTATCTTCTCAAATATGTATATCTGTTTCAGTCCATGTGTCCATTCTGTCACAGTGGGTACATGCACCTTCATCCAATTCACAGTGATTATCTTCCTAGCTGCCATTATCAATATATGCAATGCAAATAAGTGGGATTTACTGAACAGATCTGGGGGAAACCATATAGCAAGAAAAAATCTGGGCGCATTGGAATATCTCCTTCTAAAACTTTATCAATTTCCCTCTTAACCCCCTGCCAATACACTTGCATTTTGGGGCTCCATCCATTCTTAATTTAAAAAAATTAGAGATTACCCATTTACCATTAGACTTCGATCAAAACAATAAATATAAACTCAACAATTCGTGAAAAAATCAAATTATTAAAATATAATAATAATACTTATTATTAGGGCTGTCAATGTTAACGACTAATTCAAAATCCTCAACGCATTTAAATAATTTAATAAGAAATAAATATGTAAAATTGCGCCATTACCGTAATTTAAGTCACGCAGATATGCATGTGATCTTAGAAGTTGACAGCATCTACAATAAAGCAAGGTCCTGTAACCCTGACAGAAATATCTATTCAAACTCTTTAACGCGATTTTGCTTCTCTTCTATTAGATTTCGCCGGACGCAGCATCAGGAAGTATCGCGTGGTATGAGGTCTCGCGATGTAACGAATTGCTTTACGGCAAGAAAGATCTGATAAAATGAGCATCAAACAGAAATAACCCGGCGCCGTATACATGTGGTGTTCGAGGCGCATACAATACAGACTGCCGACAGTTCAACAGGGCGGAGCTCTTACAGGGTTTCTGCAGGTTTCACAAAGTCAAATTTAAGACTTTTAAGACCTTTTTAAGACCATTAGGAATGAAATTTAAGACCTATATCACGAAAGAAAAAAAACGTACAAAGGAAATGCGTAACAAGTCTCAAAATTATTTTTAAAAAGTAATTTAATTTATTCAAACTGAACATTCAGCGAAAATCAGTACAAACGGTCCCATGATTTTGGAAAGTTGTTCTGTTTCTGTTTTTATAAAATCCCTTATTCCAAAGCGTAGGCCATATGTAGGCCGTTTTATCTTTCCCGCACCTGAAGGAAACCTAAATTCAGATATTTCAAGCCAAGTATCGCTAAACTTCCACGTCTCCATAGCTGAATAAAATCTGTTTAATGTCTGTCTGTGGTCTCTGAGATACCCGCCAATAACACAAAACCTCAAAACTGATTGGCTGGTGCATGTTGGTCTATTATGTAGTCGTAATACAGCAAATTAAGAACTACAACTACGTAATATAAATAAAAAAAAACATTCTAAAGTGCTGAGGGAGCATTTCAATGAGATTTACATGGACATAGGAAAATTAAGACCCGTTTAAAAAGATTTAAGACCTAGGACACAATACTTCAGCAAATGTAAGACTTTTTAAGGCCTTAAATTGTGATTTTGAAATTTTAGACTTTTTAGACTTTTTAAGACCCGCGGAAACCCTGTCTTAAAGGGGCCACACCTTATTTCCACTCGTTACAGCTTCCATCCTACTGAACAGGGATGGGATATACAGGGGGAGGGGATCAGGCCGTGAGTGCAGAGACATCTCTGCGTGAGTGCTATTTACGACAGTACAAGTACTCCACTGCGACTCTAGGGGTCACAGTTTGACAAAAAAACGGATATCCTGCATAGTGTGGCTTTAACATTTGTTATCTCGGTTATTTACAGATACGCTAATGAAGCTAAGTGACATGATGTACAACGCAGCTAGAAGCTAACGTTAACGTTTTCTAATGTTAGTCTAACGTTAAGCCTAACGTTACGTTAGAGATGAGCGAGCTGTCATAATAGTCCGTCATTGTTGACACGGCTGGAGGAGAATGGCGTCAAAACGATTGTGGTGTTCTGTTCTAGGTGTAATAATGAACACAGTAATTTTGTTCCTAAATCCAAACTGCTTAAGACACAGTGGCTGAGTTTTGTTTTCGAAGGGAATATTCCCCACGATCAACGCCACTGCGTTCATGTTTCGCGAATATTTTCTCACCAGACTACTTTATAAACGAGGATCAGTGTAAAGCTGGTTTTGCTAAGAAGCTGCTCCTGAAAAATAATCGATGGCAACTATTTATGTTCCCTCTGCACCTCCACGAGAAGTGAGAGTTAAGTTTTTTTAATATTTATATTAATCTTTGCAAATCGCGAAAAAAAAAGTTTTTCATGACCATTAGTTGTAACGTCAATCTGTCAATGAACTTACGTAAACATCAGTAAACACATAGCGTTCGTATCTCACTGATCTCGAACCCTGCCAGTGCATATAAAGATGGATCAAAGTGATATTATGTTAACCAACCATTCAGAAACGTCCTGTTCGAGCCTTTATTGTCGAAGTTCTTTGTGGCCGTCATCTTGTTCCGGGTGCAGACTGATACGGTTGCACAGATTGCCGTTGCCATTCTCTCTCTAAAATATACCCTCAACTGTTGTCAAGGCAACACTCCATGTTTGTTGTGTCTAAACGTGCAGAACAGAGGGGCGGAGTCAGCGAAGCTCATTATCATTTAAAGGCATATGCACTGAAATGACGTGCTAAAACAGAGCTGATTTTAACCAGATAAAATGAGTGTTTTCTTATAATACTAAGGAGAATTTTTAATAAAAGTATATAACAAAGTTTTCATTTAGACCCTAAACATTCATATTAACTTATAAAAAATGGCATTATATGACCTTACTTAAAAGCATCAGGATCTTCTGTTCAAGGCAATGAAAGCACACACAGCATGTGAAAATAACCTAACAATAACACATGTTTTGTACAGACAAATTTGTCTCTCACAATGTTTTTTGGGTTTGTTGGATTTGTTAGTGAGCTAGAAAAGAGGCTAATGAGAATGCATTTACCTGTGGCTTCAGAGCCTAATGAGTCAAGATGTGCTGCCAAGAGGGAAACTTGAACATTAGGATGCAGGCTGGTCAGGACGATGTTCCAGCTCTATAAACAGCTGACGCATTAATATTACATTAGAATGCTAGCAGTGCGGTCAATGGTGTCATCATTTTTGTTAATTACTTAATTCTTCCCCGCCATTGCCAGAAATTTCCATAATTTATTTATGACACAACGACATTGACGAATTTCTGGCAATTCATGTTTTCACTGTTATAAGATAGGGGGCGCTATTACAGAAACAAGTGACAGAAGCATTGCTTATGCACATGTAAAATCAAACATTAAACAGCATTTCAAAAATGCATAACGTTAATTGATCTATGGCTAAGCCACGCCCTCAAACGCGATAAGCCAATCAGTGCGCAGCTAACCCAATACACTTGGACATTCTCTGCTTCCACGTCCATTGAAATGCATTACAGTTAGTCAGTTTTCATTCGTTTTTCTTTTAAGATCCACGGTACCTTTCCATTGCACAAAAGGCTCTTTGTATTGAAAAGTTCTTTAGTTTATTAAAATGTTCTCTCTTTTTAGATCCATTGACTGAAAGATACTTTGAGGAACCAATAATGGTTCTTTTATGATTTCGCTGTGAATATTTTTGGAACTAAAATGCACTTTTAAGTTGGTTTTGCATCAACTAGAAGTCACTGCAGATTCTCTGCCAGAATGATAGATGCTAAAATGAAAGATGCTTGTAAAATATCCAAAGCGGCAAGAATAGAAAGCGTTTGACCTCACCCACACACCGCAGGCTTCAGGTGACCTCTGACCTTCAGCCTCAGGATACAAATATAGTTTCCTGCCAAATAGAACAAGGAAAGTTTACTCCACTGTTCATTTACTAACAACTGACTGACCTTGTGCAATTGATTAATACTGTATCAAGCAGTTAAACATTATTTATCAATATTCATGCTGTTATTTATACTGTGTGTGGTATGATGTAGATTTGTCCTTTTCAGAAACTCTGGGTCAGCCGGCAGCTCCAGAAAGTGGATAAAATTAATTTCAAACAGCTGCAAAAAGGGATTATGGAAAATGGCCTGCAATTGTTCATGAAGTGATTATCAATAAAGCTGCAGCTATTTATTGCCAAATAATAATATGACTAAAGTAGATCTCTATGTATTTCAAAGCTTTGACTGCTGAGTTGAAACTTCAGTTGTTGCTTTCTTTACATAACTTCATTATTTGCTTTTTGTATGTAAACCATTTCTAATTTGAATAAAGTTTTACTTTTCATGATGCGAAATGACAAGCATGTTAAAATGTGGGACTGATCTGAAATTGCAACGTTTGACATTGTTATAACCACGGTAACGGACGGGACACAACATTCTGATATGCTAAAATAGATTTGTGCATTAAGTTGTGTAATGTACATTTGTTTCTACTTTTTTGTTACTAACTTTTCTTTTGATACTTTTAATATAATATTTTCTTTAAACAAAGGCCACTTTTATTTCATATTTTTAATTTTCAAATAATTTAACAATACCTTAATCTTAAAAAAAACAACAACTAGGGCTGTCAAACGATTAATCGTGATTAATGGCATCCAAAATAAAAGTTTGTGTTTATTTAATATATGTGGGTGCACTGTGTATATATATTATAAATATATATATTATATATATATATATATATTAGGGCTAATATATGTTAACGCAAACCCATTTTAACGGCGTTAATTTTTTATATCGCGCGATTAACGGCCTTTTTTAAACAGTCTTGTTCTAGCAAACTTTGTACTTTTTTTCACATGCTTTTGCAACAGGACGGCATGCGTCCTGAATCCTGATCCATTTCGGCATCTCGCGCTCGTTATCCACTCAAAGCCGGCTCGCAAGCCCAACGAGTGTGTGCGTCGTGTCTGTTGTTTTGTTTCCGGTCTAGCTAGATCCGCTTGCGCTTTGGTTCGAAGAAGCAACAAAACGTCCTCACGCGGCGCAAGCAATTGCAATGACTGGGTTTCAGATCGCAGCGTGAGGACGTTCTGTGCCTCACACACTCGTTTCGGCTTGCGAGCCGGCCAAATAGGTAACGTTACGTTTTGAGTGGATGACGAGCGCAAGACGCTGGATCTGTGTGTTTTGTCGTTGTGAACTGAGCTATCATCATCAGAGCACGTCCAGTCTGAAACACCACTTGATGATGGCCAAGCAAACACACACACACACAGATGATGCGATTCTCCACCCCTCGCCAATATCAGGACCGTCAGTATTTCTTTCACCCTTTTATTGATAGACAGTGTTACATTGTGTGAGAGATTATTGGTATGTTAGTGTGAAATTGAACACTATTCCAATGTTATTTTCAATAATAATAATAAAAAAAACAACATTTGCACTAAACAAGCCAATCCACTTTCCCATGTTAAAAAGAGCATTAAAATGAGAAAAAAATATGTAACAAAAAGAAATCAAAAGACATTTAGAAAATGTGTGATTAATCGCGAGTTAACTATGACATTAATGCGATTAATCACGATTAAAATATTTTAATCGTTTGACAGCACTAATATATATATATATATATACAGCTATGGAAAAAATTAAGAGACCACTGCCAAATCAGCAGTTGCTCTGGATTTATTATTTATAATAAATCCAGAGCAACTGCTGATTTGGCAGTGGTCTCTTAATTTTTTCCATAGCTGTATATATGTATGTGTGAATACACACACATGATGTATGTATATTTAAGAAAAAAATATTATTTATATATAAAAAAGTTATATTTATATATAATATAAATTATATATAAATCTATATACAGTATATACATGAAAATACTTCTTAAATATATACAAGCATGTGTGTGTATTTATATATTTAAAATAATTATACACAGTGCAGCCACATATATTATGTAAACACAAACTTTTTATTGGATGTGATTAATCACGATTAATCGTTTCACAGCCCTAAAAAAACTATTAAAATAAAGCAGTTACAATAGTGTTTGCTATAGTAATGAAATTGGTATGAAGAATTGTAAATTTGGGGTATTATTACCAACTACTGAACTTTTGGTATCTGTAAAACAGTTATTAATTATTAAACAAATAAAACAGTTACACTTTATTTTAAAGTAATGTAGTTACATAAGTACTGAGTAATATGGATTAACTACATGTACTTACGGTTAGGGTTAGTTACTACTATTCATGCATAATTTACTGTTATTACTATAGTAAGAACAAGTAGTAAAGTGTAAACCTTAAAATAAAGTGTTACTAATGAAACTAGTAAGAAAGTGAAGTGTGCTTTAGGCAAGGTTAAATTCAGAAAGTGCACATAGTTGAAGAAACGCCCACATGTGATCTTGAGCTGTTTGTGAATTTTTCACATTTGTGAATCTTTACCTGTTTCCTTGCTACATCCCACCGTAGGCATGTGTTGTGTTCTTACAGCACCTCTGGCATCCCGTGTAGGTTATTACAGACACAGAAGTATCCTCCCTCAGGAACAGCTGTTAGTGTGGAGGACAGGTCTCCCTGCGGACCAAACCTTCTGCAGAGTGAGAGACAGTGAGACAGCTTTCATCTGAGAGGCGTTAACCCGCAGGTCTACAGGTCAAAACCAGACAGAAAAACACACACATACTGGACCATCTGCATCCAATTCAATGATTTGAGCTGCAGGTAAAAGCTGCTTTAACTAGTTAATGAGTTATTATTGTTAACTAGAACTACAACCATATATGTATCAATTAAAATTAAATATACATTAATTGGAATATATATATATACTACAGTATCGGTCAAAAGTTTAAGGTCGGTAAGATTTTTTATGTTTTTAAAAGAAGTCTCTTCTGCTCACCAAGGCTGCAATTTTTTGATAAAAAATACACAAAAAACACAGTAATATTGTGAAATATTATGACAATTTAAAATTACTTTTTTATGTTAATATATAATAAAAGGTAATTTATTCCTCTGAAAAAAGCTGAATTTTCAGCATCATTACTCCAGTCTTCAGTGTCACATGATCCTTCACAAATCACTCTAATATGATGATTTTATGCTCCAAAAACATGTATGATTATTATCCATGTTGAAAACAGTTTTTTACATTTTTATTTCAGGATTCTTTGATGAATAGAAAGTTCAAAGAACAGCATTTATTTAATTATAATCTTTTCTAACATTATAAATGTCTTTACTGTAACTTTTGATCAATGTAACTCATCCTTGATGAATAGAAGTATTGATTTCTTATTTATTTCCCCAAAAATAAAATACAAATTCTTACTGACCCCAAACTTTTTAAAGGGTAGTGTTTAATGTAACAAAAGCTTTCCATTTCAGATAAAAGCTGTTCTTTTGAACTTTCTATTCATCAAAGAATCCTGAAATAATAATGTAAAAAACTGTTTTCAACATGGATAATAATCATACATGTTTTTGGAGCATAAAATCATCATATTAGAGTGATTTATGAAGGATCATGTGACACTGAAGACTGGAGTAATGATGCTGAAAATTCAGGAATAAATTACATTTTATTATATATTAACATAAAAAATGTCATTTAAAAATTGTCATAATATTTCACAATATTACTGTGTTTTTTGTGTATTTTTTATAAAAAAATTGGAGTCTTGGTGAGCAGAAGAGACTTCTTTTAAAAACATAAAAAATCTTACCGATCTTAAACTTTTGACCGGTAGTGTGTATGTATGATATATATATATATATATATATATATATATATATATATATATATATATATATATATATACGTAAACTTATAATAATGTAATGAAAATGACAAACACAACAAATTTATTAAATTGACGTCACATTGCCCGCGAAACCATTGAAAACAACAATGACAGCCCCTGCGGAGGCGGTTTATGTCAAGTCATGTTCACGTTTTTGTTAATAAAGAAACTGCCCTTGGGTTCAGTAATACTCCTCCAGTGGACCTTTGTTATAGCTGGCATGAAACAGAAGTTGCGATAGTCTTTTCTTCTCAATTGTGACGTATATCAGAGTGAAACGGCTTCAGGTGGGGCTTGATTATGTCCATTGGTCAATCTCATGTGAGTGACAGGTTGTCCCATCACATGCAAATGAAAAAAACAAACATACAAAAAAAACATAGTATAACAATTCCCATGTTTCCACCCATAATGCAATTAACCATTTTGCAGAATGGTTCAGAAGTGCTCTGATCTCGGCTCGTGTCCGATCATCTAGCGCCGAGGCCCCAGCAGATTTTCCGTGATGGATGACTATAAATACTGGAGCTCCATCATAAACACCCTTCAGCAGCGCGACTCTCTTCTGACTCACTGAGATCTTTTGAATAGCGTTAGCCTGCTGCCGAGGGCTGGTGGCTTCAGAACCCCACGCGCTTGATTAGCCACTTCACCCCGGACTGTTCCTTCACTTTTGATTCATACTGCGGTAATTCTGGTCAATCTGAAAATTATGTTTTAGTCAGTTTAAGTCAGTGGGTATACTGTACTGTATGTTGGCCTTCACTGTAAAAATGATTGTGATTTTTAACGGTAAAAGACTGTAAAAATGCTACAGTGAAAAACTGTAAACTGGTTAACAGTAAGTTTCCTTACTATACGGTAAATAACTGTGATATATATATATATATATATATATATATATATACTCCAGTATAGGAGTATTGTTCCTACTATACGGTATACTTAAATATATATATATATATATATATATATATGTATATATATATATATATATATATATATATATGTATATATGTATATATGTATATGTATATATGTATATATATATATATGTATATATATATATATATATGTATATATATATATAATATACAGTATATATATATATAAATAATGGTACATTTAATGTAATTTTACTGTAAAATGCCATTAAATTTCCAGTTTTTGGAAGTGAAAAAGAACTCATTGTATAATTTACAGTGAAAAAACATAAAGTGACATTCCCACAATTCCCTGTGACACTTCACATTTAATGTTTTTTTTTTTTAATAACTGTTTCTTCATCATTTTCTTAGTTTTTTCTTCTAATCAGTTATGTACTTTAGGGTTTTATGTTACATTTAATGTTGTTAAATTAATGTTTTTCGCATTTTTTAAATTTCAACATGATTGATGGCTGTCAGTGTATTACAATGGAACAAAACAGATATTAATACATCAAAAGGTCAGTAAATTAAGATTATATCAGATGATGAAATACGGTTTAATGCTGTAAAATTCTATACGGTTAAAAGTCTGTAAAACCTAAAATGTTGCTACCGCATTTTTAAGTATTTTTAGCTGCCAGTTTTTTCCATGTAAATTTAACGGATTTTTTTTTTATATTGCCCTGCTCTGCTAAAAGAACACCAGTTATATTGTATTGAGTTATATTGCTGGATTCAGTATATTGCTGGTTCCTTACACTGAATCCATGTCTACTTGGCTGCAGCAATAACCAGTTTAACCAGCCTGCACCACTATCAGACCATGCAGCGCTGCTTTTTTTAGTTAAGACCATCTTGCAATTTAAAGCCAACATTAAATCAAAAGCAACCCTACCGAACGTCATGTTAGAAATGAGTTAAAAATAACAAATAGGTTACAGAAATAAATGAGTTGTTTGTAAGTCCAATGGATAAAAGTGTCAGCTAAATGAATAAATGAATAAATGTTAATGTAAATAAACATGTAATGTTGATTTTAAGCTTCTCCAAACTGTTGTTGTCTTCAAAGTCATCAGATTTAAAGTAAATAGAGTATTTTAATAGTCAAGGTTATTATTGTTTTCATGCAGCTAACTTGTACCAACAGCACTCAACAGCTAATTAGATAGTTCTGCTGAAATGGAAAATAATATGGCTCCTATCCTATCGTCATAGCAACAAGAACATTGTTTCAAGGTACATGTCAGTTTAACTAAAATCAACAAATGCATTTTTAATCTCTTTAATAAACGCTAATTGTTCACCAGTAGAATGTCTATCTATCTGCCTGTCTATCTGCCTGCCTGTCTGTCTGTCTCTCTATATCATCTATCTACCTATCTGTCTATCCATCCATCCATCCATCCATCTATCCATCTATCTATGGCATGTGTAGTCAGGTATTTGTTTCTTGCTCTCTGAGTAAAGGTTTAAATAAGATGTTACGTGAGCAATGTCAACATATTTTAGATTTAATATATATATATATATAAATGTAGTGTATATATGTATATATATATATATATATATATATATATATATATATATATATATATATATATATATATATATATAAGAGTTCAGATGCAAAAGCCTCTAAATGCCTTTAGAAATTTTCTTCAAAAATGACCATTTTTATCAAGCTTGTATATTTAAGTTCAATAATTTGACTTAAATGACAATTAATAGGTAATCTTCATTGCCATTAAAGTGAAATTACTGAACTTTGCTTGATAAAAGCTTGATAAAAATGGTCATTTTAGAAGAAAATTTCAAATGGCATTTAGAGGCTTTTGCATCTGAACTCTTCACACACACACATATATATATATATATATATATATATATATATATATATATATATATATATATATATATATATATATATATATATATAAATATATATTTGCCCATGCACATAATGAGTCAATGGGGTTCAATGTTGTTTGGTCCTCAACATTCTTCAAATATTCTTTGTGAATCAGCACATGACGTGCAAGTCAAAGAGAATAAATGCATCTACACCAGAGCAAATTATACACAAAAACATGAAATGGTCATTTGGATGATTCATTTATGTAGTAGCAGGCAAAAGTTTCCATTTACCGCTTCCATTGCCCTGTTCCCAACAATAGTTATGACACAGTATAAGAAAGTACATTAGTGCCACCACAGTTTTAATTTCAAATAATTTTCAAATCTGAAATAATTCTTAATTTCTTAATAATTTATTTAGCGCTTTGGGTTTTAGAAAAGCACATTAAAAATAAAATGTATTATTATTATTATTATCTTGTGACAGTTTGTGTCATTTTTAATATTTTGTTGTAATTTTGAGGCAGATATCTCCTAGTTTAAATGGGATGATTATTTATAGTGGTTTAGCACACATGAGTGAAGGGTCACATTCCCTGTTTGATGCTGAGTGCCGTTAGCAAAAAGCTAACAGATTGAAAAGCCTCTTGATGCCAAGTGTAATTATAACACTCCATTGAACCTGGAATACACACTTAATATCCCTCCAGAGACCAACAGACAGGGCGAATGAAAACCACCACTTCGGGCAAGTCACTACAGACAAACCATTGTTTTGGGGGCTGGAAAGAAAACATCCAAAATACACATTTATAATTTGTGTCTGTAGATTTCAATTACTTGCATATATTTAAAGGCTGTTTTCTCAAATTGAGATGAACTGAGTCAGTAATCTCCATATCAGCATCCCTTATACACCAAACTTTACAGTTTTATTCCCATCTATATTCTGAAGGTTTTTTGCCTTAAATCCCTGTTGGAGAAATGAATTGGAAAAATACTTCCGGAACTAACGCTGCTGAAAAGTGGGCGGGTCCTAATGTACTCTATAGTAAGGACATATAGGGCCCTATTTTAACGATCTGAAACGCGAAATGTATCAAGCGCGAAAAGCAAGTGTCTTTGTGGGCGGGTCTCGGCGCTGTTGTTATTAAACCGGCGGGATAAATGACTCATACGCTCAATGCAAATCTAAAAGGGGTTGGTCTGAATCAGCTTCATTATTCATAGGTGTGGTTTGGGCATAACGGAAACAAACCAATAAGAGCGTCGTATCCGACATTCCCTTTAAGAGCGTGATGAACGAGGTGCACTTGTTCCATGGCGCAATAATATTATAACGGTGCATTTACCAGACGCGCTTCACAGCCGAGGAGATCGATGTTCTCGCCAGGGCAGTAAAAGAAAGAGAAGTGACACTGGGGACGGGACAAACACACCCAAATTAGCTTCGGTTAAACATGTATATGATAATTTGGGTAAATGTGTAAGCTTTATGCCTATTTTTCCCATTGTCATGGACATGATTTTCCTCATGTTTAATATTTTCATTATAATAATGTTTATTTGCAAAAAGTGAAATGCATCTGTGTAGATGAGAGAATCAGCTACAGTGTATGTTGTTCTCAATATCTATTATGGTCAGGCATGCACGCTGAAAATAGCATCTTAATGTACGCCAAATCAACGTGAAACTTTCTGAAAGTATAAAATGTCTCGTGAACTTAGGTTCGGACCTTGGTGCGCACTTAAACGCCCTTAACCCTTCGGGGTCGCTGTAACGCCGGCGTGATCAAATCACTTGTCCAGTTTAAGACGTCGAAGCATAAAAACAAAGTCACGTTGAGCGCTGCCGTCCACTTCTGTCGAAAGTGCTGACTTGAAATTCTATTTAACTTTTTGTTTTGTGTTGATCGACCAAGTAAAAACGGAGATATGATCATTTAAACTTTATATAAAAAATGTACGCGTATATTGACGCGTTCGTAAAGAACGCAAGATGGGATATGACAGACGTTGCATTTATTCTAATAACTTTGTCGGTTTTTGTCATAAAAACAAAACTGAGAAAAATGTGTGAATCTGCTGATTCTGCTCTTCAGGATGCACATTTTACGGAAAGAAGGAGGAGCTAACTGAGGCAAAGACGCGAAAGTGAAAGGCAAGAGATTTACGGAGTAGACAAAGAGAGACATATATACGTTATATATATACAGAGAGAGAGAAATTAATGCTAGTTTGAGTAGATTTTGAGAGTAGTTTAGGAGTAGTTTAGATAGTTTATGAGTACTTTAGGAGTAGTGTAGATAGTTTAGGAGTAGTTTAGGTAGTTTAGGAGTAGTTTAGGTAATTTAGGAGTAGTGTAGATAGTTTAGGAATAGTTTGGGTAGTTTAGGAGTAGTTTAGGTAATTTAGGAGTAGTGTAGATAGTTTAGGAGTAGTGTAGATAGTTTAGGAGTAGTTTGGGTAGTTTAGGAGTAGTTTAGGTAATTTAGGAGTAGTGTAGATAGTTTAGGAGTAGTGTAGATAGTTTAGGAGTAGTTTAGGTAGTTTAGGAGTAGTTTAGGTAATTTAGGAGTAGTGTAGATAGTTTAGGAATAGTTTGGGTAGTTTAGGAGTAGTTTAGGTAATTTAGGAGTAGTGTAGATAGTTTAGGAGTAGTGTAGATAGTTTAGGAGTAGTTTAGGTAGTTTAGGAGTAGTTTAGGTAATTTAGGAGTAGTGTAGATAGTTTAGGAATAGTTTGGGTAGTTTAGGAGTAGTTTAGGTAATTTAGGAGTAGTGTAGATAGTTTAGGAGTAGTGTAGATAGTTTAGGAGTAGTTTAGGTAGTTTAGGAGTAGTTTAGGTAATTTAGGAGTAGTGTAGATAGTTTAGGAATAGTTTGGGTAGTTTAGGAGTAGTTTAGGTAATTTAGGAGTAGTGTAGATAGTTTAGGAGTAGTGTAGATAGTTTAGGAGTATTTAGTTTGAGTATGTGTAGTTTAGGAGTAGTTTAGGTAATTTAGGAGTAGTGTAGATAGTTTAGGAATAGTTTGGGTAATTTAGGAGTAGTGTAGATAGTTTAGGAATAGTTTGGGTAGTTTAGGAGTAGATTAGATAAACTGTTTTGAGGAGTGGCACAGATAAAAAAAACAACAACAAATAATCACACCTGATATTTGGTGTAAATAGTTAAATGTATGGTTTGATTTTGTGTTCATTTGACCTTTTGTGTGGTATATTTGCACTATTGATGAACCCTCTTACTCAAGGAATGAAAGCCCTGTGATGTAATCTAGCTGTGTAATTGTACATGAAGTGTTTTGTAGTTTCTAAGCAAAAAAGAAAAGAAAAAACGCCTATTGCCACACCTGCTTTTAACTGTATATAGTTTCATTTTATCTCAATTTTACCTTTTTTTATGTTGTATTTGCACTATTTGGGAACCCTCATACTCTGGGAATGCAAGGCCTTAAATATAGCTCTCTGTATATTTGTGTGCACAATTTTAAACATTTGTTTATGTTGCAAAATTAAAAAAATAAAAAAGTACTCAAAAGGGGCCAAAATACCCCAAGACTCCGAAGGGTTAATGTACTGTGACTGATCAACTGGGAAATTATAACTATTAGTTAAAACATGTCTTGTCTTAAAGACTCGGATGCAACACACACACACCAGTACACGTTTGTCAAAGGTGGCAGGTTGAAGAAATGTGTTTTTAGATACTGACATCCCTGACTTTAATGTGACAAAGGCAAAAGAATGAAGAGGAAGAAACAAAGGGGTTGTGATGAAAAAGAGGCTTGTGACAGCAAGAGAAAAAAGGAGCTTGTGATGGTGCACAGATGAAAGAAAACAAAGCCAAAGCTGGATAAGACGAGCCCGAACAAGGCTGCTTCAATCACAGCTGTCCGTTATAACCTTCCAGGACACATTTAAGGGCACTTTACAACCACACGCCTAAAAACTTTCAATTTCTGCCCCTCCACTTATTAAAGCTAAACCAAAAGGCCTTGATTCAGTCCAGTACTCTGGGATGTTAAACGACTGTCTTGATAGGCTATAGGAATAAATAAATATTTTGTCTCCATGCTTTTGTGACAAATCAATCAGTTCGTCACGTCCTCCTCGTATTGTTATTAAAGCTTGTCCTGAGTGGCTGCCAGTTGGGAGACATGAAAGAGGAATTATGAATCTGACAAACACCGTCACATTGTTCTCAATACTTCGCCATCAGGCGCTTCAAAAGAAATGTCAGTGTGAGAGCAGGAGAGCGTGGGGAACGACTCAATCAACTCTGCCAGTTTGACTCCTTCACAACGTGAGGAGAAATATAAAAGAAGTTGATACAAAATGACTAATTCTGCTTCTGTTGTGGCATACAGAGAGTATTACAGAGATATCTGACTGGAGATGTTGAAAGATAGCTGAAGATATGTATCCAATGTATTCGTTTACTTTTTTTAAGTGCATGCAAATATTGCACCATTTTCACAAATGTTTAGTTGGGACACCTAAAGGTGCTATATGTAACTTTTCTTCTAAAATGAATGTTTTTAGGGTCTAGAACATGACAATGAGGTACTTTTTACATGAACAAAAATTTCCTGAGTTCTATTTGTTCATATTTTTTAATTGGACCAGAGCTAACATTATCTGTTGTATTTTTATTACTGTTATCAAAGATTAAAAAATACTATAATAACATAAAAGCACTTAACAGTATCAAATTGGAGGATAGAGTGTCAGTAATGTATAATAATAAGATTAAACATTCAATTTTCAGTTAAAGGCATTTTATTATTGAATTAAGAGATGCCACTTTCTGCTTAGTTTAATTAGTAGTGTAATCCAATTGATCATAATCGGTAATGAAGGCAAATTGCAGAATTAAATAATAAAGTTAAATAGGCACAAGCTAATTTACATTTGACCACACATACAGTTACAATATTTACTTGTCTAAGATTCCTCAGTCAGATTATGTAAACTTTAAGAAAACAGTGAAAAAACTAGACAACACAGACTCATATCAACAACAATACTAGGCAATCTTGGTTAATGTTTCAGAAAAGTTCAAATGAAAAGAGTTAGTGTTTCCTTTAGGATTTTAATTACCAGTGGGGACAGGTCTGTCCAAACAAAAAACACCCCTGATGCTGAGCATATATGCTGTTAAAAGGTAACTTTACCACTGGAGCCTGTTCCTATGTCTGTTTTCATTCTCTCGACATGCCTGCTCACGGTGTGTAGAGCGTGTCCGCGCTATTCTCCGACTTGCTCGCTCGCGGTGTGTTGTTAATGCGTGTCCGCGCTCTTCTCCGACTTGGCTCGCTCGGGGTGTGGCGCGCATCCGCGCTATTCTCCGAGAAGCCTGCTCGCGGTGTGTTTTTAATGCGTGTCCGCGCTATTCTCCGACTTGCTCACTCGCGGGTGTGGCGCGCATCCGCGCTCATTCTCCGAGAAGCCTGCTCGCGGTGTGTTGTTAATGCGTGTCCGCGCTATTCTCCGACTTGCTCGCTCGCGGTGTGTTGTTAATGCGTGTCCGCGCTCTTCTCCGACTCTGCTCGCTCCGCGGGTGTGCACGCGCATCCGCGCTATTCTCCGAGAAGCCTGCTCGCGGTGTGTTTTTAATGCGTGTCTGCGCTATTCTCCGAACATTAACTTCACCTTTGGTATTTAACCAGAGCAAATGAGACGAATGCGTCACGTGTGGTGTTTGTCAACGCGCTTTGGAGAGAAGTGAAAGTCACCGCACGGCTAGTATTCGATACTTCGGGAAATTAGTATTGGTATCGTTCATATATTTCAGTATTCGATATTTATCGAAATATTGATATTTTTGACAACACTAGCTGAAATAAATAATGGTAAACTGTAATGAAATAGCAAGGTAAACTGCAGCATATGTGAGACATGAAATTAATATAAAAGACTGTTCCAGTATAACAAAAAGTCAGTGCTTTAGGATGTAACTTTTATTTTATGTTCTAGAACGTCACTCATATTGTCTATAATACACATTTCCAAACACGTTCAGGGTGCGTTTCCCGAAAGCATCGTTAGCCAACTATGGTCGCAAGTTCCGTTGTTATCAGCATAGTTCAACGAGTCGGTGTTTCTCGAATTCATCGTTCCAACGAATGTTTCGCAAACAGAATCGCAAAGTTGTGTGGTTTGAACGATCATTTGTGGTTAGAGGCATCATTTCTATATTGCATGACATTTGGACGTAATAAATCCTTATCTTGAGCAAAATAAGCAAGCTGGCATTCGGTTCAATCGGAGCATTTTATTTAGAATACATACAAATGTAATTTAAGTTTTTTAATTTTTGAAGTAACGTGTTTGAAGAGTGCGCATGTGCGAACGTGCTCTCCTATGTAAGAACGAGCCAAATATTGAGTCTGGTAATAAAGCAAAACAACTGAGAACAATTAGAAATAATCCTCAGATGACATGTCCGTAATTTTTATAAAACAAATCTATCGTTAATTTGATCTCAAACAGTTTCTTTAAAAGTAGTTATTACTCCACCACGTGCAAAACCAACGTGGTTGAACGATACTTTGCGACAGTGGGTTTCGGGAAACAGTCGTGACTAGATAGTTGATTTTTCCAACGATGCATCGTACTATCGTAGTAAAGCTGTGAACTACGTCGTTGTACGGGAAACGCACCCTGTACAGTAATCTTACTTCCTACGATCTTACTGTTACACTGAAATTGTTCAGTCTAGTTCACTAACCGTTTTCGTTATCGAAAAGCGATTTTAGCGTTGATAGCACACCAAAAATGGAAATACGAATTTCATGAGATCAGTCTGTACAGTGAAAACTAATAACATCCTCTAGAGCACTCCTTGATTAATAAAATACAAGCATTTCTCCAACTTAGCCAGCTAGCTAAAAGTAGCAGCAAATCAACTCGCAATGGCAAAGAAACAGCTTTTCCCTGTTGAGACCCAGAAACGTTAACACAGCCGATACGGGACGCAGGAATTGAGGCTCTCGGTGGGACAGTCGCTCCAGCTTCGCAGACATCATTTCCTTTATATGAGAATAAATACACTATATTATATATCTTATTGTCTGGAATTGTTTATCTCTGGATTACTCTCAAATATAAATATATAAAAACCTTACACCCTTTGAGCCTTGCATAATTTGATATTCAACCTTATATTCATTCACTTCTTATGCAAACAGTAACAATCCCAAGGCAAACCCTTCATATTCTCTGACGGATCTTGATTTATCCCTATTCATGACACAAAGTTCAGCTTAGAAAATAAAGCACCAGTCAAACCGATCTTAGAGGAATGTGTTCATTTCTTTCCATCAAACGTGTGTATAAAGAGCTTCCCTGTTTTAATATTTCTCCCAGCATGCCTCCAACACCTAAAACTGGGAGCGATATGAACAAGTGTGGGGATACATTCAACACAGGGGTTTTGATTATCTGCACAAAAATGAGAGCGATAAATTGTAGTTTTATTAGCTCTGCATCTTTATTTGCATTATTGCGTTGAATCTAGTGTAAAATCTCCTGCACTGAGAACAGCAAGTCACTGTGATTCTCCTACCTTATGCAGAACCTTTCAAACGTTTGGGGTCGGGAAGATTTTACAATGTTCTAGGGCTGCATTTATTTGATTAAAAATACATTAAACACTGAAATATTGTAAAAAATTATTACAATCAGAAATATTGTAAAAAATTATTACAATCTAACAGAACTGTTTTTTAAATTAAGATATTTTTGATTAAATCTGAGAGCTGGATCACTTATCCATAGGCTTCTAAAGGATTGAAACTTTCCAGCCCAGAAAAGTTATTAAAGACATCGTTAAAATAGTCCACGTGACTACAGTGGCTCAATCTTAAGTTTATCAAGCGACGAAGAACACTTTTTGTACGCAAACAAAACAAAAATAACGACTTTACACACGCAGGCTCACTATTGGCCGATGCTGGTCATGTGTGTGATGATGTGTGTAACGCACAACACAGAAGCGCTGCGCTGTTACACTACATGAAATCTCGAGGCCCACAGAGAAGGAAATGAACAGTTGAATAAAGTCGTTATTTTTGTTTGTTTTGCGGCACAAAAGTAGTCCCAAGTTACTACAGTGGCTTGGACTACTTTTGTGCGCCAAAACAAACAAAAATAAACGACTTTATTCAACTGTGCGAACGTGACATTTTAACGATGTCTTTAATAACTTTTTCTGGGCCAGCAAGTTTCGATCCTTTAGAAGCCTATGGAGGAGTGATCCAGCTCTCAGATTTAATCACAAATTTCGGTAACACTTTACAATAAGGTTCATTTATTAAACATTAGTTAATGTATTAACTAACATGAACTAACCATGAGCAATACATTTGTTACTGTTTTTGTTCATCTTTGTTAACGTTAGTTAATACAAATACAGCTGTTCATTGTTAGTTCATGTTAATTCACAGTGCATTAACTAATGTTAACAAGATTTTAATGAAGTATTAGTAAATGTTGAAATTAACATTAACTAAGAATGAACAATACTTCTTCAGCATTTGTTAATCTTTGTTAATGTTAACTAATGTAGTAACTAATGAACCTTATTGTAAAGTGTTACCCAAATATCTTAATTTTTGTTCTGAATATGAAAGAAAGTCTTACGGCATTGGAACCTATGAGGGTGAGTAAATACTGACAGAATTTTCATTTTTGGGTGAACTAACCCTTTAATAAAAATATTAATATCTTTAAAAATCTTACTAATAATAATAAGTGGCATTTTGGACGAATATGAGTTCTTTATATCAAAATAAAGGTCTCGATGAGCTCTATCCAATGGTGCCAAAATACCTATCTGAGATCAAACAGTATTGAATAAAGCAACAAAAAGGCGAATCTGACTTATTTGATTTTTTGAAAATGTTTTAGAACATGTTCATCGTGTTAATATGCAGTGAATTTCCTTTATATGCAACAAAAACTAATTTCTACGGAAGTGTATTGCATTCACTTGAGGAAACAAAATCTACTCTGTTTTTCTGAACAATAAATTATCTCACAATTATGAGATAATTGTTCATGGAAAAAAAATTTGCTCTGTTTTTCTAAATTAATGACTTGATTATGTAAAAAATTATGAGTAACTCATTAATTCATCAAAACAGAGTGAAAGTTTTTTTTACAGACAAATATCTCATATTTCTGAGATTATTAACTCATTAATTCAGAAAACAGAGCAAAAACCTTTTTTCCTGATATTGTTAATTGACTCGTTATTTCAGAAAAACAAAGTAGATTTTTTTGTCAAGTGAATGCAATATGCTTCATAAGTTTCCATGTGACATAAAATAAAAATATATTACTGTGAGTGATTATTTGGTGCATATTACTAAAGAAATGCAACAACTTGCAGCACTAAAACGACTTTCTTTTAATGCTGACATCACAAATACTTTTCCAGGCCTTCCATTCTGATTCATGATTTAATTATTCCTCGATGGATAAAGTCAAGTGCCACCCTACATTTTGTTGTTTAACATCCTGTTTCACTCTGAATATGCAAGCGTCTGGTACACAAGTTTGAACTTGCAAAAGGTCCTTACTACAGTATATACACTAAACAAAAGCAATGCTATAATGCAACATTGAACTCACATGTGCAGATTGTCCTGATACTTCCCTCTGCATTTACAGAGATTTGTTAGAAACACAGCTCTGCTGATAAAGTCCTCCTGCTGTTTTTTATAATACAGCGCATTACAAAGCTCTATGGAGTCGCTACAGTCAGCGAGCAAACAGACAAAACACACACACACAAGTAAGACAATCAGAAACACAGATCTGATTTAACACAGGCACAGAAGAGAACAGCTGGAGAGAGGTATTCATCTAATGATCTGCTTCTGTTAACTTCATCATTTGTAGTTACGGAAGATATATATTGTATGCAAGACAAGTATGATAATTAAAATAGTGCATTGAAACTGCACAACCCGCTGCACATGCATTTTACTGTTATTGTGACAGTACCGTGATTTTTCCTGTCACTAAAACAGATGTATTATTCAGGTAGACAGGTTATTAACATGTCAACAGTTTGATATACTTTCACCCAGGCGATTCAAGATTTATGTCATTAGCTGATCTAAAAGAGAAAAATAAATGTAGATTATAAGAATGCATGATATCGGCCACCATATCAGCCGATAGTCATTTTCAATGTTATCATTATCGGCACGCTTAAGAAAATGTGGCTGATATATTAAAGCCGATAAATGGTGGATTATTTCCTTCAGGTGAGAGACTTCAGATGCGAACCGTTCATGATGGTTTTGAATTGATTGAAATATGATTGGAATCACTTAAAAAAGCAAAATACAGTTCAGTGCAACATGGGCAGCGCAAATCTGTCATATAAGCTACAAAAAATTATAATGAGAACATTTTAATTGTGGGCTTGGGACATGGACTTTAATGGTGAGACTTTTGTTTTTGTAATCAGGCTCTCAAAAATAATGTAAATATTTGGATTTAGATTTATCTGCCAATATATATCGGTTATCGGCTTTCAAATATAAAGAATTATCGGTTATCGGTATCGGTCAAAATTTTCATTTCAGTGCATCTCTCGTAGATTAAGCAGTTTACTCTAATATCTACTCTAGCGCTTATTGATAAATAAAATAAAATAAAATAAAAATAATGAAAATACAAATCAATACAATTAAAAAAAAACACATGAGCGTTACCCATCCACCATTCTCTAAAAATAGGAAGAATAGCAGTTAATTAAAAAAAAATATTAAATTATTTTTTAATTATTTTGTAATTATGAATAAAAATATTTTAATTGACATTTACAATGAAAACATACTATTCATTTTTCCACTCATTCATAAATAATAAAAAAATAGTAGCCTATAATGCAAAAGTGAATACAATAAAACATTTTTTTTACCCAGGTGTGTTAGAGATTGTTAGGTTTGAGAGTTACTCATCCACCCTTGTCTAAAATAAAAATCGGAATAATAGTAGTGCATTAAAAAATATTATAAATTAAAATCTACATTTACAGTGAAAACACAAATCCACTATAACGCTCCATGCTATTTTATCATGTAAGGAAAGTAGTCATACTTCATAATGCTCAATCGTGTCTGTATGATTAAAACTGCTGGATATCACTCCTTATTAATCGTTTGCTTTCTCAGAGCTGTGGTCCAGCGGACTAGATCTAAACATAGCATGTGTCCTGACGCAATTTCCCAAACACTTGCCTTAAATTTCCAAGCATTCTTGCAGGGAAGGGAGGGGAACGTATAATAACACAAGCATTTCCTTCCAGTCATTTTTTATCTCTATTTTCCTGGAAAACATTAGCTATATAGAGTTTGGTGGTCCATTTAGCAGACGCGGCTCTAGCGTTCTGTTCTCCCTCCGAGCAATAACATCTGATTATTCATAACTCCAGTTCACATCTCTGGGAAAAGATCTCCACATGTAGATGGAGACGGAGGTGTTTTGATGTACACACACTCATTAAAAAGGGCTGGGAAGGTTATTTACAGTAGCAGAAAATGGCCCACTCGTCTTCTGCACGAAGTGTGTGAATGACATTCACACGCCTCCTAATGAGGAGGACAAAACATTCCCTGAATGATCATTGGAGCAATTTCAGCGAACAAAATACAGAGTGCAACTTAATTGCGTTGGGGGGAAAGATATCGATTGAGAAGAAAGAGTGTGTTGATGAAGTGTGATTGTTACAGGGGAAAATCTGTGGAATTCTGCATTATGCATTTGTTCCGGAAACATCATTTGTTATGCTGGTTAAAAGTCTCTTCACATCCTAGAAATCAGTGGGTTAAGTGGTCTGAGGGTGAGCAGGTACCAGTGGTGTAAACATCTCTGAGGACTAGGGCTGGGTACCGAGTTTCGGTACTTTTTAGGTACCGACCGAATCTATTCTGTAGCACTACCGAGTATCGAAACATGTCTGTGTTTTCGATACCAAATTTCGGTACCTAATTCTCGTCAACGTCTGTGAAACAATAAGAACGCAGCACGATAGACTGTGGCAGAAAACACTGAGTTTACGCGGCTGCTTAAGAGACGTCTGCTCGTCGCACGTGAGTGTGTGTGCGTGCGTGTAATCGTCCCAACCCAGATGGATAGAAATATGTGGAAGTGATCCAAAGTGTACCTGTGTGTCAGACTCTTTACAGAAAATGCATGTTTTTAAATTACAATTTAGAGTGACGATCTGTTATTATCAGAGGTGACAGTGTAATGCATTTCAATTAATTTTCATTCAGTTTCATTGTTAAACATTAAGATAAGGCAGAAACAATGAGCTCATTGAAGTAAAGAAAACATGTTGTTAAATGATTAGGAACCATAGAAAACTTTAGCATTGGTGCTTTTTTACATACATAAGTGTAAAAAAGTCAACAACTGAAAAATAAAATAAAAATGTAGGTAATATTTTATTGATAAAACGGGTTACATAATATTGGTATCGAAAAGGTATCGTTCAGGAACCGGTATCGAAGTCAAGGTATCGGTATCGGTATCGAACATTTTGTTACGATACTCAGCCTACTGAGGACCTGCTGGACTTCACATATTCAGACCTACAGTACCTCAAACATTACAAAAGCAGAGCTGCTAAAATCATCATTGACTCCAACCAGCCTAGCAATCGACATATTCATCCCAATGCCATCTGGTCAGCGCTTTTGCTGAAGCCTGATGGCCAAAACCAGAGAGACTTCTTCCCCCAGGCCATCAGGCTCCTAAACTCAGTCTCTCAACATCACATGACTTCACTTAATAATCAGTAAGAATATTCAATACAAGTCTGTCACTTACACACTGCACAAACTCAATTGTAATAAATTCTTCTCTTGTACATTTCTGCTCACCTAAACTAAAATATTTATTAGGCTAGTACATAAATATCTATATTTATTGGTAATTTCTTCTTGTGTTAGTATTCTGATAATGATTGTCTGTCCATTCGGACCTGTTTTTACATTCCACTGCTGGTTATTTATTCTCTATATCAGTGGTTTCCAACTCTTTTCCTTGGGCCCCACAAAACATATTTAACAATTCGTGACCCCTCCTCCCCATATATATACACACATTATATACTAATTTGAAATGATTCGAGCTTTGTGACATGGTGCATTATCCTGCTGGAAGTAGTCATCAGAGGATGGTCACATGGTGGCCATAAAGGGATGTACATGGTCAGAAACGATGCTCAGGTAGGCCGTGGCATTTAAACTGATGCCTAATTGACACTAAGGAGCCTAAAGTGTGCCAAGAAAACATCCCCCAAACCATTACACCACCACCACCAGCCTGCACAGCTGGTAACAAGGCATGATGGATCCATGTTCTCATTCTGTTTACGACAAATTCTGACTCTACCATCTGAACGTTCTCAACAGAAATCGAGACTCATCAGACCAGGCGACATTTTTTCAGTCTTCAAATGTCCAATTTTGTTGAGCTCTTGCAAATTGTGGCCTCTTTTTCCTATTTGTAGTGGAGATGAGTGGTACCCGGTGGGGTCTTCTGCTGTTGTAGCCCATCTGCCTCAAGGTTGTGTGTGTTGTGGCATCACAAATGCTTTGCTGCATACCTCTGTTGTAACGAGTGGTTATTTCAGTCAAAGTTGCTCTTCTATCAGCTTGAATCAGTCGGCCCATTCTCCTCTGACCTAGCATCAACAAGGCATTTTTGCCCACAGGACTGATGCATACTGGATGTTTTTCCCTTTTCACACCATTCTTTGTAAACCCTAGAAGTGGTTGTGTGTGAAAATCCCAGTAACTGAGCAGATCTGTGAAATACTCAGACCGGCCCGTCTGGCACCAACAACCATGCCACGCTCAAATCACTTAAATCACCTTTCTTTCCCATTCTTGACATTCAGTTTGGAGTTCAGGAGATTGTCTTGACCAGGACCACACCTTGAAATGCACTGAAGCAACTGCCATGTGATTGGTTGATTAGATAATTGCATTAATGGGAAATTGAACAGGCGTTGCTAATAATCCTTTAGGTGAGTGTGTATATATATATATTAATGCTATGCACAAACACACATTGTTTATAGTAACTAAATTTAGTTTTAAGTTTTTAATGACATTTTATTACATGAATACACAGGAAATATTCCTTTCAACTTCAAAAAGTTTCCTTTTAGCCTAATATTTCATTTTTACACAACTAATAAGACGCAGTTGTTTCTCTTTTTTTCAGGATTTTGTGTATAAACATACAAACTGAATGTTATGACGTGAGGTTAAATATTCACGGTAGAATGCTGTGCATGAGCCTACTAGCATGCATGCATGCACAGATCCTTATTTTTAACAAGGCTAATCATAACGTCAGCGTAAAACACATTATGCTAATGTCTTGACTAAGTGATGGAATACAGGTGTAATGCCAGTCTAAAGTCGCTGTGAACTTCCAGTCTGTTGGTTGACTGTTTCTATAGCCACAAGGCCCTGAAGGCCGTCTCAGAGGAGGTAGGTGGTAGTGAAAATGAAGAATGACTCTTTGTAATGGCATCAATTGTGAGTCCAGGTGCTGAGAACAGGTCCCCTGGCCATCCAAAGCCTTTTGAATACATTCTCCTGGAAGTACTTTTTTGACAGTGAATCAGTTTGTAGTTCAGCAAGCTCATATTCACAGCCAAGATATTCCACATCTTCAAGCCTAGGCGCTGAATGGATCCATAACCCACGTCTCCTTGGCATAATGTGTCAACATCCGCAAAGCGGGACCTGTAGCAAAGTCATGCGACGGCAAAACTCGGCACGCAAAGATGCACTAACGAGATGTTGAAGCAGCAGTGGAAAGTCTTGTAAATGCACCGTGACATTTTTCCAGCCCTGTACTCCAGCTTGCACATAAAAGCATCTCATTGTCTCTCTGCACTCCAAGATGTTTGACTCAGAGCCCTGCAGTCTCTTGTTGGTTTCATTATAAAGAGAGAATATGTCAGCAAGGTATACGGTTTTGAATCCATTTTATCCTGCAGTTCTTGAAAGCGCACAGCACTTTGCCACGCTAAATCCAGCGCACCTCTGTGTGTAGCAGTCGAGTCTGGTGCGCTTCATCCTCACACAGTTGTCCAAAAAAATCTCTGGTTGGTAGGGCGAGCTTTGAAGAAGTTTACGACTTTTACAACTGTTGCCAGTGTGTCACCAAGGTCTCTGAGACAGTTTTTTACTGGCGAGTGCTGCGATGTATCATACAGTTGAAAATTACACAGTCTGAAGCCTTTTCCATCCAACGGCTGTTAATGGAGAATTCACTTTTAAAGAATTTTGCTGATAATTTACTTACTCATGTCATCCAAGATGTCCATGTCTCCTTCAGTCGAAGTAAATTAAGGTTTTTGATGCAAGGCATTCCAGGATTTTCTCCATATAATGGACTTCAATGTGAAGCAAACTGAGTGCTGTAGCGGCGCGTCTATGCTTCAACGTAACATTGCTCTGAACGGTCATATTTTGCGTTAATATTTTCACTTCATTCATCTTTTGCATGTTCCGCGGCACAGTTGCCACACACATGTGGGAGAACCGAACATTGCAGAATAGAATACGAAACAACTAAAGTTAATGTGCTATCCATTAAATGAATTGCCAGATGTAAACAAACCCATAAGAAAAAAAAAAAACTTTGCAATTAGAATGAAATGGGCCGGTGTGGTGAGCTTGGCACAATTCGGCTTGAGTCTTTATCGTACGTGCCGCCGCTGCACTGTTACAAAAAAAGGCCTACACACAGCCAGCCACAGTCTTTCCTGGTTTGTCACCCACGCGCACTTCTGCCACGCGCAATATCCTGCTCCCGTGCGGACGTGTCGAGATAAACAAGGCTTCACTCCGTGTCACACACGCTTGATCAAGAGGTGCCCAAACCTCTCCCGATTCATCTCCAAGTGATAGCAGCCTCCAATCGCACCACTAACTCCGCCTCTGTTTCCTCTCGAGCTGATATTAAGAATCAGACGTCTCGGCCAGAAAAATTTTTTTGTAAGATATTTTCACTAAGATTGTGCTTTGGCAGTTGTAGAGTTACACATGCATGGTGTACCAAATACATAACATTCAGACTGAACGCTACTAGCATCATAGCAGCTTGATTCAGATGCGAGTAGTTCACTTTTGAGATACATTGTTGCTGATTAATTGACGCTATGTCCGACAACTATTCATATTCGTCAGTCCAATTAGACATTAAGGGTTAGTCGACTAATCGATAAAATGAATTGCTCCAACTAATCGTTGACTAGTCAGAATTGGTTACCCTAGCCTGAAACTCAAATGGTTCAAGGTCCAAATGAGAGTTTCACTGGCAGCTTCAAAGGGCTTTTAAACTGACACCAGATGCCGAATAAGGGTCTTATCTAGGACCCTTTGAGTCATGACTCGAAAAAGATTTGTTCATTTTGATGTTGATAAATTTGATGAATGAGTTTGAACAGGAGAGCTTGGCTTGATAAGACTCTTATTCATCATCTGGTGTTGTTTAAAGCCCTTTGAAGCTGCACTGAAACTCTCATTTGGACCTTGAACCGTTTGGACCCCATTGAAGTCCATTATATGGAGAAAATCCTGGAATGTATTCATCAAAAACCTTAATTTCTTTTCCACTGAAGAAAGAAAGACATGGACATCTTGGATGACATGGGGTGAGTAAATTATCAGCAAAAGTTTTTTTAAAAGTGAACTACTCCTTTAAATCCCTCATTTCTATCCATCATACGTGGCAGCTTCATCCGTGCAGCAAGCGAACGATATTTGTGTAGGGCAGATTGTACGATGCGGTATGAATCAACAGCCGTAAAAATATCCTGACCTGTAGTTGTTGTGGATAAATTGGTAGACATAGGCTAGTATGTTCCCGTTTCAACTCAATCTCCGTCCACATACGATAAGCACAGACTCTGTGGTCGTTTTTTCCAGCTGTATAAGCAAATTGGACTTCTCTAAGCTAACTGTATTTTCCAGTTTTCTGACATTTTATCAATTCCGCCTTTAACAGTGTTGTTGAAAGTGGGAGAGATTTAACCTTTTCATCTGCTTACGGGCCACGCAGTCCCTCCACTATTTCAATGCCGCGGGTTTGATCTGAACTCCCTCTCCAATATTATGCGACTTTTTTGCCTTGGCAATCAACAGCGAACAGAAGGAATCACTACCTGCTCTTCCGAATACTTATCAGATGTGTCTCTTTTTTCTCTCTCAAGAATTCCTTATCTTTGCCGATTGTCTCTGGGTGTCTTTTCATCTTGCTTGGTTTCATGCTGTCGTTTTGCCAGTTTTTTACCACAAAAGACACATTCTGGCCGAGACTTGTCTTGGCTTTCAATAAAACCAAAATTTATGTAGGTTTTGTCATAGTGTCTTAACTTTTTTTCGCCTCTGATGAAGAATCCCCGCATTTACGTTTCTCTGCCATTTTCCTTTTGATTATGCCGTTACTATGACAACAAGCACATTGGATGACGGTGACGGTGTGCACGCAAAAGGTTAAATTATTATTTTATATAAGAGACTATTTTCGACTGCCTTATCTTGGCATTGTAAGCAAGTGTTGTTGTTTTTTCAACTTTGAAAACATATTTTTATATAAAATTATTAGTGGAACATTTTATGCATCTTTATTCACCTTGAAGCATATCCGCTCCCATTGGTTCCCAACCAATGCTCTATATAACTGTGTATGTGACAAATAAAAATCTTAAATTGAATCCTGAATCTAAATGTATTATATATATGATGATGTATGTATGTATGTATATATATATATATATATATATATATTTATTTATTTATTTATTTATTTATTTATTTATTTATTTGTTTATTTATTTATATATTAGGCCTGTGCAAAAGTTAATTGCGATTAATCGTATCCAAAATAAAAGTCTGTGCTTACATAATATATTTGTGTGTGCTGTATATAATTATTTTGTATATAAATACCTATGCATGCATGTATATATTTAAGAATTATTTGCACTTAAATTCTGTATATATAAATACATAATCTATATTATATAAATATAAATATTTCACATATGAATAACACATTTTCTTAAATATATACATGCATGTGTGTGTATTTATATATACAAAATAATTATATACAGCACACACAAATATATTATGTAAACACAGACTTTTATTTTGGAATAAAAGTCTGGAATATATATATATATATATATATATATATATATATATATATATAAAATCATCTGCGGAAAAGCTGTAGGACCATAAAATGTTCGTCCAATCATTGTAATAGAATAAAATAATACAAAAATAAACACATGAAAGTGCTACACTGTTATTGACAATTGAAATCATAATCAAATACGCCAAACTATAAACAAGTGAACACCCCAGATAGTGTTGATATACAGGTGTTTGATGGGTTTATAAAATAAAAAATAATGTAAGGTGCAAAAATGAATCATTACAACTCTTAATGTGTGGCAAATGAATGCATTAAACCAAATCATTAAACAACCCATCTCATAAAAACTTGAATGACTAGTCAATTACTGAGGCTGACTAATTTATTCAGACTTTTTTCAAACACACAGTTCATGAAGAGCAGCCAAGAGCAAGAAAACAGGGTGTTTACATGCAGTCAAAAATAGCCTGTGATTCTGTGGTCAGTCAGAGAGAAGGAGGGAATGATCATGACAACTAAACTCTTATGGCACAAGAAACCTTGACTGACATTAAAATGATATGATGACAAAAGCACATGATATACTGTACTTTACATTCAATTTACATCATTCCTGTTCACGCCTCCAAAATAAGACCCGAATAAACATTAGGGAGAAAGTGGAAAGTGTCAACATGGCTTCACAACAACAAAAACCTGTATCCAGATTCCAAACACACACACACACTAGAGCAATTACTTCTGTCTGTGTGGGTTAATTTGGTGCTTTTGACACAACACAGATGGCCATCAGTCACCGGTTCAGCAACCTGAGCTAGTGAGTTGATTTGGGAGGATCTAGTGCTTATGACCGGAATAAAGCAGAATATTCCCTTGTAAACACTGGACACTGGACTCATTCCCATAGCCGGAATAGAAGCTTAAAACTTACTGTGCAATAAAAACAACTTATTGCAGCGCTCTGGATGGTCTCTAGACAGTTGCAAGATCACTTAAACAAGCAACAGATAGGACCAAACTAACACCACAATGTTCACACTCTTCAGGTAGTTAAACAAATGTCTTACTAATAGCTGTTTGCTTATTAAACCAGAATAGGAGAAAGTGTTTTACCATCCAAAAATTACACACAACACCTTTTAAGCCACAAGTGTTTAAGAGGTTACAGCAAATAATGAGAGGTCACCGAATGCTAATGACGAAAGCCAATTTTCCAAAAGATAGTCTGTGGAATAATGTAACCAGCATGCAACAAGTTTTAAAAGTCATTTTGCCTCGCAAAGTTTGCTCGTATAAAGCTTGGGAAAGTTTTTTTTTTTAAAAGAAAAATAAATATATAAATACAAAAAAATAATTAACACTTTACAATACGGGTGCACTAATAAGCATTAATTCATGCACAGATAATACTGAATTAATTTGTAAGTAATAATTATCTAAGCTATTCATTAATGATTACCACATTAGGAACTAATTAAGAGTCTGTAGGGATAATGTATTATTTCTTACATGAATTGTTATTAATATTATATGTAATTGTGGATTAATTCCATAATAACTCATTTTTTTAACTAATAGTGTTAATTACCAGAATGAGCCAAAGCCTTGTATTTCAACTTCAGAAATAATATGACAGGTACACTAATATGCAGTAATACATTATTAATTACTTCATTGTTAGTGCAAATTCATGTGCAAATTACTACAATTATTAAATGAGTATTTAATAATGATGTGCCCCAACAAGTAAAGTCATAACATAATGATACCTTTACAAATCATTAGCTAATGATTAATTAAAGCAGACAACTGGAAGTTGAAGTGCGACTAATTGTGGTAATTAACACATTAATTTACACGATTAGTTAATATAATATGTTATTAAGGAATTAATACACAATGACACATTGAATTAATAGCAATTCATGTATTACTTAATCTATTAATCATATAGACTCTTTACTAGTTGCTGATGCAGTAATCATTAATTAATGGTTTAGTTCTTCATGAGTTATACATTAATTCATGATTATCTGTGTATTAGTTAAGCATGAATTAATGCATATTAGTGCACACGTATTGTCAAGTGTTACCAAATAATTTGTTGACATACAGAAAGAGTCAATTCAATTCACATTTATTTGGATAACGCTTTCCCCAATACATATGGTTTCAAAGCAGCTTTACAAAGTAGCGTTTACAGTGATCTGTTATGAGATTTGACTGTCACGAATGTAGAACTATACAATTATATAGCAGCTCAGAGATCATTTGATTTTTGAATACTTTGATGAGAAATGTTTAAAGTCCCCCTGTCGTTAATTATTGTCTCCCTTAAAACTCATCATTGAAAACCAAAGTGAAACATTTAAACCTTTTTTCCTTGGAAAAGAAATTCTTCATGCCTTAACTTGCCTCATTCAGTATATGCGGTTCTTTAATATAGCATGTGTATCATGAGAGTTCAGTTTAGTGAATTGAAAAGCATAGGAGCAAATAAGATTCTGATTCGTGAGCAAATGACCACACTCTAAAAAACGATTCGTTGCCTGAACAACCATTACTTATAAAACTAATTAGATTAAACACAAAAAAATTAAGTATTCATAACTCTTCCAATATTTGATTTCACTCATCATTCTTTACTTAAAAATATATGCACATTGCATGAACTCAAACATTTAAGTACATATAACAAATGAAGAGTTCAGATGCAAAAGCCTCTAAGTGCCATTTGAAATTTTCTTCTAAAATAATCATTTTTATTAAGTTCAGTAATTTCATGGCAATGAAGATTACCTACTAATTGTCATTTAAGTGAAATTACGGAACTTAAATATACAAGCTTGATAAAAATGATCATTTTAGAAGAAAATTTCAAATGGCATTTAGAGGCTTTTGCATCTGAACTCTTCAAATGTTTTTTTTTTTTTTAGTTAAATTATGTAGGGATTACTTAAAAAGTATAATGCAGAAATGGTGCATATATATTTTAACTTCCAGACTCCTCCAGTACGCTTAGAAAATGGATTTGTCTTAGTTCCGAACACCGTGTGCTGTTGTTTATATGCATACAGTATAAATACACTTTTGCATTGCAACTCAACTGTTAAAATATTTCAAATTACAAAGCAAAATAAAATAATAATGACATATGCATAATTCTTCACATGCATTGTGCCTTCATAAATATGTGGACATTTTTTAAGAGAAACATCCAGGACGACTTCAATTTAGCCTCAATTTAGAGAATTTTTTTTTCTGTAGCCGTTCTAAATTTCAAGTTATAAGTTCAAATGACATATGCAAATATTAAAGCTGAGGTGCTGTAAGGACGGATGGACGTGTTTATTTGAGGGTTACTTATCAACCTGTCTAAGTGAAACAGTCGCATTCAGCACAGCATGCTTATTAGGAGACATTTCTGCGCTGAAGCCAGATAACATTTTCATTTTAGTAATGCGTTCTGTCACTACACAAGTATGACTCCAGCAGAGAGACAAACTATCATTTCAAACTCGGAGTGATTGAGACTTATGTCACTTTCTTTGTGGTCAGTTAGGTCCTGTTTACAGCTATAGATGTGTTTCAGTCGACCGGATCACAAGTAGACGGGGGAGACACATTCCCGTTCACACCTGGTGTTTTAATCCTGCCCACTTTCAACCACTTCTGTCCTGATTTCTCAAATGTGAGGACTTTTTCAGGTGTTTCGATCTAATGGATGAAATAAGCTCATGCAATGTATAATGCATATCTCACAGCAGCTTCAATATCTTTTGCAAACAGTACTGTGCATTTATACAACTTATTCCCCAGTCCTAAATCATTACTCATTGATATTAGGCTGCATACTCTATCTGCACTTTTATCACTTTATAAAATAATTGAAATGAATGACCGCCCCCGCATAGACACATCCATGCCTACATATACACATCATCTCCTAATTGACTTCCAAATGAGTGCATGGCTAAAGTTCATTTTAAAAATCATGCCAGATTAATGACATGTGTAGTGCCTGTTAAACGTTTTAGAATAATTTCTCATGTTTTTGAAAGAAGTCTCTTATTCTTAAAAGGCTGCGTTTATTTTACACAGTAAAACTAGTGATATTGTGAAATACAGAACAGTCTTCTTAAAATGTGATTTATTCCTGTGATGTAAAGCATTTTTGTGACGTCAATAAAGTTTCTTCATTTATCCTTGCCTATTGTCTGTTCATAGCACAACCCATTATAATGTTTACTCTCTGTCCTAGTCCGTCTGCTGTGAACTCCGATCCCATAAAGAAAATTACATCTGCATCTGCACAGAAACCCATAATCAAGAGAAGAGACTTAATAGAGACTGCCTTAGAAAAGACGAGTTTTGATAGGAATATTAAGCATAATTTCCCAGCACGAGTCAGAATTGTTGAGCTGAGAACTAATTCTATGTGATTTGATAGAAGGCTCGTGTTAATTGTCGGGTTGAAGAAACAAAGCGCATTGTCCTCTCCGCTCTCCTGTTCTGGCTCTAATTAAAGGAGGGGGGAACCGAGCACTTCTGATTCACAGGTGTTTGCTTCTGTGGGTTGCCGTGACAACCTGGCGGAATCCCATTCCATCCCATGAATGTTAACATTGTATCATTTACTATGCCATTTTCCCCTCTGAAAAAGAAATTAACACAATCGTAAAGTCTTTTTCCGATTTCTTGCACGTCTCAGTTAGAATGCACGCAAAGGCTGCATAATGAATATGAAGGCCATATGTTGAGGTATTCTATACTTTTATATTGAGTACTGGAAAAAAAGTGGCATCCATAAATCATAATTTCATAAAGCCATAATTCATAACCAGGGCTATTATGATAAACTAAAGCTGAGACCAAAAAATAAAATAAACATTAACTGAAATAAATAAAATACAAAAACCATATTTTCTTATTTTTCATACTTGTAAATGGAATTTTCCTCATTTTTGCTTAGTTTAAGAAAATACACTAAAACAAATAGTGATGGGGATGAGACCGCCTATGCAGAGTCAGAGTTCGAGACTGAGTCTTTCAAGGGTCGAGTCCAAATTTGAGACTCGAGTCAGTTGGCTTTTAAATACGGTTAAGTTGCCGAGTTAAGACTCCGAAGTTTTTTGATGGTTCGAGTCCGAAGTCGAGACCGAGTCTTTGCAAGGGGCTTCATAGTCCGAAAGCTCAGAGCTCAACGAGTCTTTGAAGGGTCTAAGTCCGAGCTTAAGTCCAGAGTGTTTCCGAAGGGTCGAGTCCGAAGCTCGAGGCCGTAATCTTTGAAGGGTCGAGTCTGAGTCAAGACTCAGAGTCTTTGAATGGTCTTCGAGTCCGAAGTTCGAGACTCGAGTCTTTGAAGAGTCGAGTCTGAGTCAAGGCTGAGTCTTTGAAGGGTCAAGTATGAGTCAAGGCCCGAGTCTTTGAAGAGTCCGAGTCTGAGTCAAGGCTGAGTCTTTGAATGGTCGAGTCCGAGTCAAGACCGAGTCTTTGAAGGGTTCAAGTCTGAGTCAAGACCGAGTCTTTGAATGGTTCGAGTTCGAAGTCAAGATCTCGAGTCTCTGAAAGGGATTCAGTCCGAAGTTGAGACTCGAGTTTTTGAATGGTCTTAGTCCGAGTTGAGACCGAGTCTTTGAAGAGTCCAGATCGAGTCAAGACTCGAGTCTTTGAATGGTCGAGTCGAAGTTCGAGACCGAGTCTTTGAAGGGTTCAGATCTGGTCAAGACCGAGTCTTCGAATGGTCGAGTCTGAGCTCGAGACCGAGTCTTTGAAGAGCTTCAAGTCTGAGTCAAGGCTGAGTCTTTGAAGGGTCAAGTATGAGTCAAGGCCCGAGTCTTTGAAGTGTCGAGTCCGAGTCAAGGCCCAGTCTTTGAAGGGTCGAGTCCGAGTCAAGGCCCAGTCTTTGAAGGGTCGAGTCCGAGTCCAGACCGAGATCTTTGAAGAGTCAAGTCCGAGTCTTTGAAACCAATGGACTTCGGTCTCGACTTAAACTCGACCCTTCAAATACAGCTCGAGTCTCGAGCTCGAGACAGAGTCTTTGAAGGGTCCAAGTCTGAGTTCAGGCCGAAACCATTGAAAGGGTTCGAGTCCGAGTTCGAAACCGAGTCTTTGAAGGGCTCAAGTCTGAGTCAAGACCAGAGTCTTTAAATGGTCCAAGTCCTGAGTCCAGATAGAGATCTCTCTGAAGGGCTTCAAGTCCGAGTTAAGACCGAGTCTTTGAATGGTTTGAGTCCATATTCATATTCAGCATAATGAATATGAAGGCCATATGTTGAGGTATTCTATACTTTTATATTGAGTACTGGAAAAAAAGTGGCATCCATAAATCATAATTTCATAAAGCCATAATTCATAACCAGGGCTATTATGATAAACTAAAGCTGAGACCAAAAAATAAAATAAACATTAACTGAAATAAATAAAATACAAAAACCATATTTTCTTATTTTTCATACTTGTAAATGGAATTTTCCTCATTTTTGCTTAGTTTAAGAAAATACACTAAAACAAATAGTGATGGGGCATGAGAACCGCCTATGCAGAGTCAGAGTCGAGATGAGTCTTTCAAGGGTCGAGTCCAAAATCGAGACCGAGTCAGTTGGCTTTTAAATAATTCGGTTAATCCCGAGTCAAGACTCGAGATTTTTGAATGGCTTCGAGTCCAAGTCTGAGACTCGAGTCTTTGCAAGGGTTCAGTCCGAGTTAATACCGAGTCTTCGAAGGGTTAAGTCCGAGTCAAGTCCGAGTGTTTCGAAGGGCTCAAGTCCAAGCTCGAGGCCTAAATCTCCTGAAGGGTCGCAGTCCTGAGTTCAAGATCTCAGTTCTTTTCGAATGGTTTCGAGTCCGAAGCTCCAGACTCGAGTCTTTGAAGAGTCCAAGTCTGAGTCAAGGCTGAGTCTTTGAAGGGTCAAGTATGAGTCAAGGCCGAGTCTTTGAAGAGTCGAGTCTGAGCTCAAGGCTGAGTCTTTCGAATGGTTGAGTCCGAGCTCGAGACCAAAGTCTTCGAGGGTACAGTCTGAGCTCAGAGACTCAGAAGTCTTTGAATGGTTTCAAGAATTCGAGTTCAAGACCGAAGTCTTCGAAGGGTTAGAGTCCGAGTCGAGACCGAGTCTTTGAATGGTTAGAGTCCAGAGCTCGAGACCGAAGTTACTTTGAAGAGTCGAGTCTGCAAGTCAAGACTCGAAGTCTTTGAATGGTCAAGTTCGCAAAGTTCGAGATCGAGTCTTTGAAGGGTTCAGTCTGAGTCAGAGCCCGAGTCTTTTGAAATGGTCGAGTCCAAAGCTTAGAGACCGAAGTCTTTGAAGAGTCCGAGATCTGACTCAGGCTGAGTCTTTGAAGGGTCAGAGTATGGAGTCAGGCTCGAGTCTTCTAAGTGTCGAGTCCGAACTCAAGGCCCAGTCTTTGAAGGGTCGAAGTCCGAGTCAAGGCCCAGTCTTTGAAGGGTCCAGTCCAAGTCCAGACTCGAGTCTTTGAAGAGTCAAGTCCAAGTCTTTGAAAACCAATGGACTCAGGTCTCGACTTTGAACTCGACCCTTCAAATATCAGTTTGAGATCTAGAGTCGAGACAGAAGTCTTCCGAAGGTCAAAGTCTGAAGTTCGAGGCCGAGACCATTGAAGGGTCGAGATCAAAGTTCGAAACCTTGATGCTTTGAAGGGTCAAGTCTGAGTCAAGACCGAGTCTTTGAATGGTCGAGTCCAAAGTCCAGAGATCAGAGTCTTTGAAGGGTACAGTCCGAGTCCAAGAGCCCGAGTCTTTGAATGGTCTGCAGTCCGAACTCGAGACTCGAGTCTCTTGAAGGGTCGAGATCCGAAAGTCGAGGCCGAATCTTTGAAGGGTTGAAGTCTGAGTCAGAAGCCGAAGTCATTCGAAGGGTTCAAGTCCGAGTTGAACCCGAGTCTCTTCGAAGGGTTCAGTCTGAGTCAAGACACCAGTCTTTGAATGGTCCAGATCCGAAGTTCAAGACCGAGTCTTTGAAGGGTTCGAGTGCGAGCTCAAGACCAAGTCTTTCGAATGGTCTCGAGTCCGAGCTTGAGACTCGAGTCTTCTGAAGGGTTCGAATTCAGAGTCCAGGCCGAATGTTTGAGGGTCAGAGTCCGAAGTCGAGGCCCAAATCTTTGAAGGGTCCAGTCCGAGCTTCAGAAGCTCGAATCTCCCGAATGGCTCGAGTGCGAGTTCGAGACTCGAGTCTTTGAATGGTTTCGAGTCCGAGGTTGAGGCCGAATCTTTCGAAGGGTTCGAGTCCGAAGTCAGAGACCGAGTCTTTGAATGGTCCAGTCCGAAGTCGAGACAGAGTCTTTGAAGGGTCGAAGTCTGAGTCCGAGGCCGAGTCTTTGAAGGGTCGGAGTCGAGACTGAGACCAAGTCTTCAAAGGGTTCAAAGTCTGAGTTCGAGATCCAGGTTTTTGAAGGGTCGAGATCCTGTCTTTGAAGGGTCGAGTCTGTGTCGAGGCCTGAATCTTTGAAGGGTTCGAGTCTGTGTCAAGGCTGAATCTTTGAAGGGTCGAAATCCTGAGTCGAGGCCGAATCTTTGAAGGGTCCAAGTCTGTGTCAAGGCCGAATCTTTGAAGGGTCCGAGTCTGAGTTGAGGCTCGAGTTTCTGAAGGGTCTGAGTCTGTGTCGAGGCCGAGTCTTCTGAAGAGTCGTCGAGTCTGAGTAGCATCAGGCAGAGTTTTTGAAGGGTCAGAGTCTGTGTCAAGGCCGAATCTTTGAAGGGTCGAGTGCGCGAGTTCGAGGCAGAGTCTTTGAAGGGTCGAGTCTGTGTCAAGGCCGAATCTTTGAAGGGTCGAGTCCGGAGTTCGAGGCCGAGTTTTTGAAGGGTTGAGTCTAGTGTCAAGGCCGAATCTTTGAAGGGTCGAGTCCGAGTCGAGACCGAGTCTTTGAAGGGTCGAGTCTGAGTCAAGGCCCAGTCTTTGAAGGGTAGAGTCCGAGTAGAAATTGAGTCTTTCGAAGGGCCGAGTCTGAAGTCGAGACCGAGTCTTTGAAGGGTGGAATCCAGAGTCAAGGCCCAGTCTTTGAAGGTCGAGTCCGAAGTTCGAGACTCGAGTCTTTGAAACCAATGAACTCGGTCTCAACTCTGAATCTCGAACCCTTACAAATACAGTAAGTCAGAGTCAAGACCGAGTCTTTGAAGGGTCGAGTCCGAAGTCTGAGACTCTAAGTCTGTTGGTTTTCAAATACAGTCGAGTTTCGGGTCAGACATCGAGTCTTTTCGAAAGGACAAGTCCAAGACAAGTCAGAGAAAGCAGAAATCGATTTGTTGAGACCGGTTCTCGAATACTACATCCTTAAAAACTAAATGAATAAAAACTTACATTTAAAATAATAATACAATTAAAAATTACAAAAACTTTACGTGAAAAGAAAATGAATAAATGGAAATAAAATCTTGTTTCAAAATATAATCAAAATATATCAATGATACCAGAATAACTCTGTTCATAACAGAACGTGAAACGGAAAGATTTCACTCATAATCCTGGTCAACATAGATTTAACTGTAAATTTTCTCAGTGTGGATTATTAGACCCAGTGCAGAGATGCCACCCTTTAACTGTGAGCAATTTATGTCAGCAAAATGGCAACTTTCAAAGGTCACGAGGAAGAAAATAAAAAGCTTGAAAGCTCACAACTGCTCCTGGCATCTAATTCCATTTCCCAAATTGCTGGGACTCAAATCCAGACTTTTACCACTATACTATTTTCACTCAAAAAGACAATCCGGAGATTATTTACAGACTGACTGTTCTTCATTTTTTCCCAAAATGTTCTATTTTTATTTGCATAAATATTTTTTAAGAGATGATATTAGAAAGAAAGAAAGAAAAGAAAGAAAAAGAAGGAAGGAAGGAAGGAAGGAAGGAAGGAAGGAAGGAAGGAAGGAAGGAAGGAAGGGAAGGAAGGAAGGAAGGAAGGAAGGAAGGAAGGAAGGAAGGAAGGAAGGAAGGAAGGAAGGAAGGAAGGAAGGAAGGAAGGAAGGAAGGAAGGAAGGAAGGAAGGAAGGAAGGAAGGAAGGAAGGAAGGAAGGAAGGAAAGAAAGAAAGAAAGAAAGAAAGAAAGAAGAAGAGAAAGAAAGAAAGAAAGAAAGAAAGAAAGAAAGAAAGAAAGAAAGAAAGAAAGAAAGAAAGAAAGAAAGAAAGAAAGAAAGAAAGAAAGAAAGAAAGAAAGAAAGAAAGAAAGAAAGAAAGAAAGAAAGAAAGAAAGAAAGAAAGAAAGAAAGAAAGAAAGAAAGAAAGAAAGAAAGAAAGAAAGAAAGAAAGAAAGAAAGAAAGAAAGAAAGAAAGAAAGAAAGAAAGAAAGAAAGAAAGAAAGAAAGAAAGAAAGAAAGAAAGAGGTCTATATAAAGAAAGGGCTATATATTTTAAACTGAAACTTGAGGACAGATACAGTATCACATTTCCAGCACTGAATAAATCAATATCACATAATCATTCACCTATGAACTGTAAGTGCTGTGTTGAACTGCCAAAGACCTCCTATTGGCATGTTGACCGAGCAGAAATGGAATTTGCCCACTTTAAATGCAGATGAGTGCTAGTTTTGAGAGAAAAAACCTGCTCACTGGAAATATTTTACAGGCATAAGCTCTTTTTAGATGGTTATGTCACCCAAAATGTAATTTGCTCACCCTGTACTAGTAACTTGGTTCTGAGACGTTTTGACGGTATGTTCATGCTTGTTTCTTTTACATGTACTGAAACATCAAGAGCTGTAAGGTTCCAGAAAAATTACACTACAAACAGCCCAGACTTGAGTAAGAAATTAAATTAATTAAAATAGGCTGATAATGTACGAAACCTTCTTCATTTATGAATTGCTTTTAAATTGTCAATGTATGAACAAAGTGTAACAAAACATAAAACAGAAGACCTTCCTCAACTTCCAGTTGTGTTAAGCCTGTCGACTAAAGAATTCGCAAGGTTCTTTGGGTCGCTTTGCTCTGGGGAAATCAAAAAGAATGTGACGGTGATATCAGCTCCGAGAGCCTGTCTCTTCCGTTAAATGACATGATGTGAATGCTTAGTTGCCCACAAATGTTCAGGGGTAATAATGAAAGAGTCATTTGTACTGTATTGTCAATGTGTCAAGGATTAACGTAGAATCTGACGTCAGTTAACCATCATAACAGTGTCATATTTTAAGACATACACTATGAAAGATTTTTGTAATAAAACATCCGAAAATCACTTGCACAGTGCCATATTTTCAGCAGTTGTATATCCCAAAAGACTGTTTTCTATTCAGAGAGATCTCCGTAACAAAAAATGCCTGTCACCGACCGCGGTATCCGCGTGTGCTCGTTTCCCCGTCATACTGCCATAGCCATGACGTAACCAATAGCGACAGTACGTGAACAACCGCGTAGTGCGTGAACGTTCTTCTTTCTTTCAAACATAGACCATGACAAGCAGACTTTGGGACGATAACGAGGAGAACTAAAATGAGGATCAATATCAGGCGTTTTTGAGATGGCGAGAGACACCATATCCGCGACTAACTTAGACTTGACGGAGCTTCACTGAGTTATTACTTGACAGCTTCATTAGACCGGTGAGCAATAAAACAAATTTATGTTATATAACGTTAGTCTCAACGTCATGAAAATGTTAGAATATGGTCAGTATGTTATTATAATGTTGATCTAGCTGCTGAGTTTCGTATATACAAACAAACTAACATGTAGTGTAAAATTATAACAATATATACACACATTTTAAAAGCCGTCGGTGTGACAGAGTGTAACGTCAGTACCAAGTGAGAAGCAGCTGCTGCTGTTCCCTCACGAGTTTAATTCGCCCAATAAACTGACCTGTGTGAGTAATCCAGCACTTGCGGCTAAGTCCTGATAGAACCAAATGTCCTTATTCCTTTATATCCACTGGACTCCGTGTGATATCTGTCTGTCTAGCAATCGCTTGACCTGCTTCTATACCAATGTAATGTTAAAAACATGAATGTTTGCACGTCATCCATAAACATTATTAGATCCATCAGCTTGACAGCAAGTCCCATCATTCAGCTCATCACTGCGTCATCAACCTATGCCTTTGTTATTGTTGGAAACTGTGCCCTCTTGTGGTGAAAAAAATATGTATTGTGCCTTTAATTACCTCATCTGTCAACAAGAGGTATCTCAACGTGAAATAACGTGACATATCAAGTCATTGAATCACGTGCAGTTCACTGAACGGCCACCGGTGTCACTAATAACAAGAGTTTCTGAATTCTACATGTATACGTCTTTACGTTGCAATTTCTATTTTCTGATAACATGAATTAACAGACCATCAACGATGAATAGATTATATTTCATTGTTCACCCTGCACAAGTTAATTGGGATGAAAAGAGAGTGGTCTTCATATTAATGGTGCAAAGATATCTTTGGGAAATCAATGAATCATTCACAGTATGACCAGAAATATGTATTAAGTTATGTAGGCTGCTGCTTTTAAGATGCAACTACAAAATGTTAAACTTAAAGCATTTTTTTGTGATTCTTGTTTTATATCAAAACAAACTTTGTCTTCAAGACACAGAAGTTCAGAAAGTATAATTGCCTTGCTATTCAAGCTATACTGATATCTGATGAACGTTTCGCTCGATTCAGATAGCATGAATCATATTAAAGGTGATGTGTGTAATTTTCTCCTTTTTCAGCTTAAAATGCAATGCGTAAGTTGGTTTCCTGAAATAAACAAACACTGTGGCACAATCAAAACATCGACCCGTTCTGCAAGTGCCCTGGCACAGAAACACTTGGCTCTATCCACAGTGATGCTAAGTTGCAAGAACGATCACACACTTCACTTTTAAGCGGTGAGCCTGCCAGCAAAAAGTGTCGTCCCACACATATCTGTGGATTATGAAATATTGTTTACATTGCCGATTTAGAAACTCACACTGAAATGACTGCTCAGCTGCTCTACATCTAGCAGATCCTGAAAAAATGTTTAAAAGAAGCAATTTAAAGGTAAAGTTACAGATATTGACTGCTGCTGTGTCAAGATAAAATATAATGCATGAAACACTTTTTTTCTGTTTCATGTTTCAGATTTTCAAAGTTAATCTTCATTGGGAACCAAACGGTTCAAGGTCCAAAGGCAGCTTCAAAGGGCTTTAAAGGACACCAGACGATGAATAAGGGTCCTATCAAGCGAAACGATCGCTCATTTAAAAAATAAATTAAAAGGTTTAAGTTTTTAAAAGCACAAATGCTCACCTTGCTCTGTTCTGTGATGAGCGTTTGTGACTCTCTGTTTAAACTCGTTCATCAGAAATGAACAGATCTTTTCGAGTCATGACTCTGGAAGGGTTCCTAGATAAGACCCTTATTCATCGTCTGGTGTCGTTTAAAGGGGGGTTTCTGCTCTTTTTTCTTTGCATGATTGTGTTTATGGGGTGCAATATAACATGTATCCGTGGTTTTTCTTTTTTTAAAAGTCTTATTTTTCATAAATTTCACCTTTATTGTCAGCCGCGTCTCTCCTCTGTCCCCTGCACGAGCGGTTCACTTCCTGAGTCTATGAAAACACTCCCTCAGAATGACGTTGTGAGGCTCAGATTGGTTCGTTTGGGCCGGTGTGTTGTGATTGGCTAAACTGTCGCTCACGTTGTCTCCGAAAGATTAACGCCCATGACCTTTACGGGCGAAACGGGCGGGCATGCCAAATGTGGATAACATAGACGGTGGATACACGTAAGTAATGATGTGGAGACTGCAGTATCAGTGAGGCAGAATCAGACCGAGAAGCCGCGATGAATCGAGTCAAGCAGAACCTCACCACACACGGCTCTTAATAAAGGTTTCTGAATGATAATTTGCTTCATTTTTTAACTTAATACACATTTGTTTTACACAATAGCATCTGACTGGCTACGATAGCAACTGACTGGCTAACTAATGTTATACTCCAAACAGCGTTGCAGGTTTAGTCGTTATTGATTTAAATCGAAAATAAAGTCATAAAGCATATATATATATATGACAAATACATTTACAACATTAGTACTTATACAAAATTCCGGTCCATAATGTTTGTACGCGTTTGATTATTTTACAAAGTATCGATATCTCTGCTTACACTGAACTTTCAGTGCTGCAACTTGCAGATACTCTTCATGCACCAATAGCAACATTACACACTATTGAAATCAAAAAAGTGAAACTGCAGTAAACCCGCCCTTTAAAGACCTTTGAAGCTGCACTGAAACTCTCATTTGGACCTTGAACCGTTTGGTTCCCATTGAAGTCCATTATAAGGAGAAAATCCTGGAATGTTTTCATCAAAAACCTTAATTTCTTTTCGACTGAAGAAAGAAAGACATGGACATCTTGGATGACATGGGAGTAAATCATCAGCAAAAGTTTTTTTTTTTAAAGTGAACTACTACCTATTAGTCTGTGCCATCTGTGTCATGACAGAACATGTATTTCTCATGTTTCTACGTCTATTGCAGCAACACAATTTTTGTGTTTTGAGGCTTATTGAATGGGTGGAATCTCATACAAATAATCAGTGTGGCACAATGTGTGCATGCAGCTACTGTATGTGTTTATGTGTGTGTGCACTTCAGGATATAAAGTGGGTCATAAGCAGCCAACAAAAGCTGGACACAAAAAATAAAACTCTTGGGCTGAATCTAAATAGCCATCTAATAAACAACTCAGCGCTGTGCTTTGACTGGAATATCACTGAGCGGCCAGCAGCATTTGATCTTTTATAAATAGCAGTTGAATACACAGTCCTGTGCCTTTTGAGCGCATAGCATTCTGCTCATGTTGATTAGGCTGTGATTGGTGTGCGGCAGCGTTTTGGCTCCTATTCACCATTGCCTCGCAATCATCAAAAACTCACCATGCCAGCTTTCATCTACACACTCAATGCCGTCTGAGAGGGAGGACACCGACCAATCAAACGCAAACTCCCAGTCTGCACCAGTCCCTTCTCCACAGTAGGGTGAGTAAAGGACCCTGTGTTTTACATTAGTGCCCAAATTCAGACTAAATGATTGCCTGTTTTTGCTTGCATTGTTGGCTTGGTTTAAATTTGGAAACAAAATAGCCACCTTTTCAGATTCAGAAATCCAAATGTTTTTTTTTTCAAAATGATCTCATTATTTAAGTTACCTCATAAATTAAGTTATTTGTGAGCAACCCTTTTGGTAACTGAAAGAAGTTAAATCAGAGTATTAGGTAGAAAAACTTACAACAACAACAAAAAAAAATAAGTATGGACAATAACAATAGTGTTGCTTTGCAAGCACCACTAATAAAGCTGAGAAAATTAGTGGGGAAAAACATTTGTAAAATAATTAAAATGACATAAGCACATCAAATTAAAAGGATTTTAAAAGGATCTAACAAATTAAAGTTAACACTGAAATATAAATATGCAATAAAAGTGAATTCAAAATATTAATAAATACTATAAAACAAATAACAATCCCTATGGTGAGTTCTCATGGAATAGATGTTTATGCAGCCCTTTTACATACAAATATATGCTTAAAAAATCAATTAAAATTATCACATAATAAAAGCTAAAAAGCTTAAATTTAGCTTTTATATTTTAAATAATGACTACTAACATCTAAAACCTGATGTGTCCAGGTTGTTAGTTGCCTTGCCTCTCTGTTTTACAAAACAATTACAAAACAATTCTATAATAAAAATAAAAATAGATTATAAATAATAAATATCTGGAGTTTCATGAATTATATCTTATCTTGAATAATGTCTTTATAAAACGCTATGTTTGAAAAGGGATATGTGTAAACATTTTAATTATTGCCACTTAGGTCTGAACTTAATAATATCTTCCCTCACTTCCAAGTTTGTCGAAGACTGACTGATTTTAATGTGAAGGACTTTTGCCGGGAAATCAAAAGGATGTGACGATTACATGCACTCACATAAAAAAATGCAACAATGTTTTGGATAATGCTGAAATAATCATTCTGTACTGTAATGCCATTGTTTAATGCAAACAAAGCGATTTATTTAAATACTCTCACATAGCTAGGCTATATCCTGGATAGAGCTGTAGTAATTTTAATTACCTCATCCTGTTGACATGATGCCTGGAGAATTCAGGAATAGTGTAAACACATCCACATTGAGACGATTCAGACGCTTCTCTTTAACTGCAGTTTCCTCACTTCCGTCATTTTTGTTGGTATGTTTATTTTGTCGCTGAGGTGTCAGCACATATTTACATATTCATCTAAACGTCACCTTCAGCAGCATGGACGGCATTTTTACGTCGTTACTTCCAACATTTTTAAATTCTAATCAAAGAACAAAAAAGAAATTCACCATTAGTTCATCTTGGCGATGAATCACTGTCCAGTCTCTTGTTCGGGCATACGTTAGTGAGCACGTGCAGTAAATACTGCTGCAGTTCACTTAACGGCCACCGGTGTCGCTGAATGACAAGAGTTTTTCGGCTATCTATTTTTACCTCACAAACATATTTTGATGGTTTATTTGTACTGAAACTCATTCAAACGATATCGTGAGAGAGTGCCCAAATGGATAGCTATTTGGGATGTAGCAATATACCTTGTCACAATATATTGCAATGTAAAAAGGCATTAAATATATGCAGTATTGTGGATAGTTCTCCCAAAATAAAACTTACCGTGTGAGAAAAAGTTTCATTGTTTTAGTGTTAGTACTACAATAAACTACTATAAAATGTTGCATATAATGTATAATGCAATGGGGGAATATTTGTGGTGATAATGCCAAATTTCTTACGTTACCAGTAAAACGTGTCACGATTTTAAATAGCCAGTATATTCGTCTAAAATAATTATGTATTTTCAGCTTCAGAATCAAGAATATTTTATTCTGGTGTCTCTATTGTCTCATTGTCCTGTCCTTTGGGTTTCCGGCACCAAGTCTAATAATTTACAAATTAGTTTTTTATTCAACAGTACATTATTATTATTATTTTACCTTTTCCCATTTGTCTTGGATTATCGCAATAATATTGTAAGGTGAGTTCAATGCCTGGATATGTCATCTGTTATTCACATCATATGCCTATCTCATTCACACAAACCCATTCACATATACTCATGCAGATATGTTTACAGTATAGCTACACGAAAGCTGTGGAGAAGAAAAAATGGAATATACGAGGATGAAGGTTACAGATGTCAAGACTGCTCGACACAAAAAAAAAACACTTTTTGATAAGCATGTCCATAGACATTTAATGCTACTGGAAACCAGTTGTTCTCAGCAGGAGATTCGCAGGTCTAAGCTGATGGTCACAGACAGCAAGTCAAGTTATCCTCATTTCTATAGCGCTTTTAACAATGTAGATTGATTTCAAAGCAGCTTTACGGTAACAAAGTTTACAGCATGGGGAAAACAATGCTGCATGCTAATAATAAAATATAATTATTTACATGATTGCATGGCTATTTAAAAAACTCAAACTCTGTTATTTCAGTACAAATTAAAAAGCTAAACCATGAGCAAAACTGTGCAAGGGAAGAGAAAATATAGATTACATTAAAATGCACTTCACTTACAGCGAGGATAAATCATAGCAGTTGAGAAGATGATTTGTCAAAACATGGCACAATTTACTTGCCTTCATTATAATTATTTGCAGAAAACATTTGATTCAATCATGGTTAAAGTTCAGTTATTTTATGAATGCAATCAAAGTCAAAGTCGAACTCTCTTAGAAGGCTCCCAAATAAGCTTCATTGTTAGTTTGCTTGTATTAAATGTATCCTGGTTTGACATCAAACTGCAGTTTCGCTTCTCAGAGCCATTTAATCTGCTTTGATACTCCTTTGTCTTGACTCTGAAAGCAACTGCCAGTAAAGAATAACCATGGAATTGTTAACAGTTGTCTGGGAAAACCGGTGAAAGATCACAGCGCCTGTTTTATTACCATAACAAGCCTTTGAGGATACATTCCCTAAACTTCTGAGTTACTCTGAACTTTTATGGCTCATGTGATCTGATGAAATATGGCCACTCTCTAAACATTTCACCCTCTGAATTCAGGAGACAATGGTTCCTTTGTTGCCATAGCAACATTTTCTACTTGGTATTCTTGCATCTCATATAAAGTTGATACTATGTTTCCTACATAGACTCTGTAACAGAGACTACATAGAGGACAGCAGGTAGAAAATGCATTTTAATATTCATTGTCATATTTTAGACTAATTCTGAAATAGCCTTATGCAAAAATAGCTAAAAATATCCCTCACTAACTTAAGATTTTAAACCTTGTTCTCTGAAAAATATATAAAAATAAATAAACTTAGTTCAAAGGGAAGAGTAATATTTGACAGATTTTTTATTGTTTTAAGCTAAAACTAATACTTAATCTTGCTTCTTAAAGAAATGTATCTTGATTTAGAGAATGCTGAGATATTGACAATCTTTTTCATGTCATTTGGTTCATTTAAAGAACGAAATGAAACGAGTTGACTCTGGAAAGATTCGTTCATTTTGATGAACAAGTTTGAACAGGAGAATCACGAACGTGCATCACAGAACTGAGCAAGGTCGACCATTTGAGCTTATAAAACTTAAACTTTGTTGTTATTTTTTTTTAATGAGCCATTGTTTCGCTTATAAGACCCTTATTCATCAACTGAATCGTTTAAAGCCCTTTAAAACAGTTTGCAGTTTGCACTGAAACTGTCTTTTGGACCTTGAATCCGTTTGGTTCCCATTGAAGTCCATTATATGGAGAAAAGTCCTGGAATGTTTTCATCAAAAAACATAATTTCTGTTCCGACTGAAGAAAGAAAGACATGGACATCTTGGGTGACATGGGGGTGAGTAAATTATCAGCAAAAGTTTTTTATAAGTGAACTACTCCTTTAAAACATATTAGACCCTGTTCACACTTGTATTTAGTGTCGAACCACTTGTGATCCTAATCAACTGAAACACATCTTATTACCATGCACAGAGCCTAAGAGACCGTGCTTTTAACCTTGATTTTGTCTATAGTCAACCTTCGATCTTTCCACTGACCTTTCCTATTACAGCTGACTTCAACTGAGAAGCTTTGGTAAAAGTCAGATTTTTCCACGCAAGATGTATGTTGGCAGTATATAAACATAATACAATTCCAAAAGTATAGACAAAACTTCAGAACAAAGTCTAGTTCAGTTGCAGTCAGTTTGCGTCTTTATCTGTCACTCCTCTACAAATGTTTTTCGTAAGCAGATGCACTGAACATACTGATCAACTTGGATTCCAAAATCGGATGGAAATGTTCTGCACATTGCCCATAGAAACCCTTCTGCCAAACCCATAATCCATAACACAATATGGCAGACATTTTGCAGTTGTCTGTTATTCTGCCGAAAAGCCACTTGAAAGACTGACAGATGATTTCTTCAGTCAGGCATGAAAGCTATAATTATATAAATATAAGCTTTGCCTATGAGCATCCATATGGCAAAATTATGCTACATCTTGAGACCGCCTGTCATTTTTGTGCATTGTTGAAATAGGTGCAACTATATAAGTATTGATTCTTAACTTGTTGACCCTTGGTAAGTACACTCTTAGAAGAAACGGTTCTATATAGAACCTTAAAAGGTTCTAAAGCGCTACGTATTTGGAACCCCTAAAATGCAATGCATGTGAATGATCACAAAATTCAATATATGGGGGTTAAAAAATGTAATTAATCAATATCACAATATCAATTAATAATATTTCAGTTTTTCTCCTCCAAAAATCAGCATGATTAAAATGTGATATTAAGTTACTACACCCATTTAATAAACATTAATTTAATAACAACTACAAAATGTTGCAGAATAATGTAATATATGACTGAATAATAGCCTATAAAGAACCTTTTCTTTCTTGTCATTATTGAACCTTTTTTTAGCATAAAATGTCCTTTGGAATTGAGTAAAGAACCCTGTGCTACATATATAGAACCCTTTTTTCTAAGAGTGAGGTTTGCACACCTGTCTGACATCTGACCTGATTTGATCTGTGTGAAGCTTGTTGGATTTAATGGAAAACAAATGATGGTTACATACAGTAATTCATTGTTTTCCTTTTTTTTTGATGGTCCACTTTAGACATTGTAATAACTGAAAGTAACAACTGTCATTAGAGTATAAGTAGACTGACTGTTAGGGTTAGATATTAGGGTTCAGGTTTGCTTATAGTCAGACTTTATGACTTCCATTTTTTTCTTCATTTTTTAGGATTTCATTTTTTTGGACTCTATTTTAATGGTTAAATTACATTTGATTAATCAAAAAGCATGACTAATTGAAATCACTGTATATAATTGAACAATTTACCAAAAGTTTAACAAAAAATGACAAGTTTAGGGCCCTATATGAATGACTTTTATTTTCTCAAACTCTGTTTTAGTTTTTCCAGTTTATACCAATCCTCCCATTATATTGGATTTGATGTATTGTAGAATCTCCAACAGAAGAAAGTAAGTCGTTTGAAATGACATGAGGGTGAATAAATATGACAGAATGTTCATTTTTGGGGGAAACAATCCCTTTAACTCTTTTCAATGTTTTCTTTTGTTGCTTTACAAATGCTGCTCACTGTTTTGTGCATTTCTCTAACAGCACATTTAAACACATCAAACTCACGTAACTTTAGACTAGAGAGAGCTCCTTGAAATCTAATCCAAAAACTCATTATGGGTTTATAACTGTCTTGAGTTTCATAACTGTCAAGGTTTCTGTATCCTATTGCTGCTAATAGCACATTATTCTTCTGATTTTTTTGTTTTCTATGTTCCAGTGGCTGTAATTGACTTCACAGAACAATATACTGCTGGGTACCATTTCATAAGTCCAATAAAAGATAAAAGAGTGACTGACAAACAAATATGTCCAAATGCATTTGTCCAAAACACCTTACACAAATAATAAAAATATCTGCCAATCAATTTATGCAATGGCTAAAGGCATGTTAGCACAGCATGTTTGTTGTTGTTATATGGTCATTTACTATGCATGATGTGCAAAGAAGAAAAAAGAGCATTTAAACGCTATTGTTTCAGGCTGTAGCAATTTGGAGTCCCTCCGAAGTCAAATTAAAGTGGAAAATTGTATTTATTGCAATTTTCATAAAAATGTAATTCTAACCTTGACCTAGATAGTTGTGCACAAGAAGAGAACACAACTGAAGATAATTGTTCAGCTTGCACTGGAAAACAAAACACTTTTCATTTAGCAAGCATAAAACATTTTTGGTAGTAAATCAGAGCTCTACTCTGAGTACAGCAACTCCAGAAAGTTGAACATGCAATAGCAGGCATTGAGTCTTTTGTGCCTAATGCAATAACATTAATAGTATTTCAAGTGGTGTCCATATAGATATGAACTATATGAATTATTACTCCAGAATAGACCCTATACCGACTAAATTACTAAAAGAGATGCTTCCAGAGGTCAGATCCTCTTCTTAATATTATTAATTTGTCTTTGTCGCTAGGATACTTACCAAAAACCTTTAAGCTGGCTATGATAAAACCGCTTGTTAAAAAAACACAACTTGATCCTACAGAATTAGTTAATTACATTCCAATCTTTGATCTGCCTTTCTGCAAAGAGACTGGAAATAGCAGTACTCTCACAATTGTGTTCCTTTCTTGTAAGAAATTATGAATTGCTTTAGCATGGTTTAAATCATACTAATCCGAACGTTATCAGTTTGTAGCAGTAAATGAAGATTATCGATCACAAGTTCAGTATGGTGTACCACAAGGCTCAGTACTCAGGACCGTTGCTAGTTCGACTCTGTACATGCTTCCATTTGGAGATATCATTAGAAAACATGGAAATAGTTTGTCACTGTTGTTATGCTGATGATATCTCAGCTGTATATTGCTTCTAAAACCTAATCGAAACTTACCAATTCATAAAATTAACGGAATGCATAGCTGATATAAAAAACTGTGATGACTAGTAAGGTTCCTGCGACCAGGGTCTTGAAAAAATAGAGATTCTAATTATTGGACAAAGACTGCTGCCACCTGACATCCAGCGCTCTGTGTGCATGCTTTGGGTGCGTGCTGCTGAGAAAACCATATTCAAGAAGTTTAGAACTGATGCTCTAACAACACTTTAGTATTGCCCGTAGACGGGCAATCCCCAAATTTAACTCCACTGATATTCTCATTTAAATCCTGAATCTAGTCATGATGATACAAATGCTATATATCCTCTGGAAAGGTCTAAGACTACTAAATAGATATTTTAGCACTGTTTTTTTTCAAGTACAGTATGAATTTACTGATAAGAGTGCCCTCAAAAATCTTACTTAATAACGTCATTACAGGAGTTTCTGACCTTTGTCACAAAAAGAACGAGCGCACACACTTCTGAAATAATCTGAAAACTTTGGTTTTTAGCTAGGAAGTTCAGTGATACAAACATAATTAGTATTTGTCAACAAAAAAGATAAAATTATATTTTAAAAAGTAAGGTAAGAAGTCCTTTAACAAAGTATTAAATATTATATTATATTAATATAATTTTTTATTATTATTTTTTCAACATATGTTAGTAATTATCATAAATTAGATACTCATTTGAAAGCTTACGAACTCAGAATTCATCCTGTGAAAACCGTTTCTGATAACTGGCACTGTTGCTGTGACCATAGAAACGGTATTTATATTAGGCCCCTCCCCTTTTGGCTATAATCTTTCATAATTTATTATCAAAACATTTTCTAATCTTGACAAAACACATATTGTCAGAAAGGTCTGGGTTCAAGGTTCCATATTTAGTGACAGAAGTAATATTTAGATAGAAATGTATTAATCTGTTATGGCAGTAATGCATACAATTAAATTCAATGGAATTTATCCCTTGTGGCTATTTTTGGTATAACGCCTACACAAAATCTCATGGGAACTTCAATTTTTGTGATATCAACTTCAAATTTGGAACACAACTTGGTTAGATATATAGCTTTCATTTTATTGTAATTTTATAGTAAAAAATATTTTGTAAAATATTTATTTTATATTAAAAATATATATTAATAAAGTATATGTGATTTATTGTAAATTATAGCTTCCATAACTGTTTTCATACTTTAATTTTTTGAAGTGCTTTCACTTTAGTAATAATCTGCTGATAGTTTTCTTTAAAACAAGACCAAACTTGGGTAGGCTATATATTCTACAGCATTCTTGAATTTACAACCATTTAAGTTTATAGTGCATTTTACTGTCAATTATCAGAAAGGGGGTGACAGGTAAAGGGTTATAAACAGAGAGACAGAATATCTGATTCAAGATACAATGATATACAATTAAATCAGATATGTAAGGGACGCAACTGTAGCATGCAAGACATCTTCAAAAAGGACCATGCATGAAAATTATGCAGGCCACCAAAGACAAGTGTGAAGGAGCCAGGAGCTTCAGCAGATTGACATTGGAGAGACAACAACTGCTGCTCGAGCGCTTCACCACTAATAAGTGTCTATCGGGACAGCAGCAAAGAGAAACTACTGCCATTAAACGCCAAATGACATCTCAGATTTGCCAGAACGCCTGTGGGAGCGTCTGAAGCAGCTGGAGGAAGGCTTTTTCGGTCTGCTGAGACTAAGAGGCTTTTTGCCATCAGACTAAACACCATGTTTGTTTGGCATCATCATCACACTGAAGATGCTTTAAAATATCAGAGCACTTAATGATGCAACCTGGCCACGGGAAACTATACTAATGATCCTTATTAAAATGTTTAATGTAAAGTGCTCCATTGCAGCTTCATATTAATCATTTACTATTACGAATTGGAATAAGGTTTCTTTGTGGAAAGCACAAGAACTCTAATGAACTTTATCAAGTATCGTATGGATATTACTGATTTTCTACAGCCTACATACAGGATCACTACAAGCTGTGAGCTTTGTGAAAAAGTCTCTGTAAAAAGTTATACATTATATAAACGTGCAAATACCGTAAAAATGCTGCAGTGCAAAAGCTGTTAATTGGTTTACAGAAGTTTCTGTATTATACGGTAAATAATATCATGGTACTCATATTGCAATGTAATTCTAACCTGAAATAGCGTTAAATTTACAGTTTTTGAAAGTGACAAAGAACAACTTCATTGTATAATTTACGGTGAAAAAGCATACTGTATAATGACATTCTCACAATTCCCGGTGTGTCACTTCACAGTTTATGTATTTTGTTGAAATATCTATCCTCTGAAGTTTTCTCTGTTTTTTTTGTTTTTTTTTATCAGTTATGTACTCTAAGTGTTCCAGATGTTACATTTAATGTTGTTAAATGTTGGATGCCAGTGTATTACAATGGTACATAAACGCATATCGAGATAGTTTGGTAAATTAACATTACATCAGATGATGAAATACTGATTTTATTACTTTAAATTTTAAGTTAAGTCTGTAAACCCAATGACACTGCTACCGTATTCCGATGGCAAAGTTCTGGCAACCATAGCTGCCATTCTTCGTAGCTCTGTAAAAATTACGGTTTTATTTTTTACAGTTACCACTTTCTTTCTTTTTTTAAAATGTTTTACAGCCAAACCTTTTTTTTTTTTTACATAATGAACACACTTTTGTCATTTTGCCTTTAAACTGCACCTCTCAGATGATTTCAACAGGACACCTGGAGAAACACAAACAACAAATCTGCCATTTGGACACAAGCCCAGGACACACAATGTGCCTCCAATCACCATTTCTCAGGCTTAGACAGAATGTACTGATTTTTCTAAAACATTGTTGTTATTTCATTCTAGTAGCACATCAGTAAGCATCTATGAATGATGACAACGGTGAGCCACATTTGCAGATGGTGATCTGAACCTTTATTCTATGGGTTTTTGACATAAAATATAAGCGTAATTTAAACATATGCAGCATCTAATTCAAAAGCCTTTTTGCATTGTACAACTTCATAGAAATACATATAATGTACATGCAAAACAAAGATAGATACATTTTTCCATTAAATCAACAGTCTTTTAACCCTATATATAAAGCACAGCACAAGCAATGCGTAATTAAACGTTGCGGTAAAACACCTGTGAAAAACCATTTTAACATTTTACATTGGGCCTTTTTTTGTGGACTATTACAAATCCATTCAAAATTGGACTCTTACAGAACCCTCGACTGCAGGCAACTAGTTTAGATACACAATGCCTTAGTGCAACTCTCGTTCACTCAGAAAAACTTGTGAGATGAAGATACAGACTGGTCTAGGCAAAGTAAAGTCATTTGCACTTTTTGTTCGAGCTTTGAGTTCTCTATGAGTCTCAGTATTGAATTGAAGCTGAAAGGCTTTTCGTTTGTATGTCTCTAAAGTTTAAGATGCTGCTATATGTTGATATTGTATGTTTTAGTGCCTATGCAACATACAAATAATCAATGTGATATATACGTGCACTGAGGCTGCAAACAAATAAGATCATGCTTCAGCATTTTCACAAACATTCTGGACTCAAAACTGGGGATTAAAGGACAGAAAAGCAATCTTTGTAACACCATTTATACAACTCTTCATTTGAGCAAGGTAACAGACAAAGCAATAGCATGATCCAGTAAAGTTGTGGAGAGAAAATCAGTCTGGAAAAGAGAAGAGATACCACTGGATAAACAAAACTGACAGTGCATTCTTTGCAAACAACAAGCCGAAACACCACATCTTTGAGATACACTATTAAAGGAACCGTTGATTTTCCGGGTTTGAAATGGCACATCACGGGTGTGTGTTTCATGTACACATGCATAGGAACGCTGCGGCTGGTGATATGGCGTATAGGGAAGGAACGGGAATCAAGTACAGTGGATAGGCATCTTCATTTTCGATGACTTATCCGAACACTGAGTGCGAGACACTTTAATCTCAAGTACAGCAATATGGCTACGGAAATAAAAGTGATTTCAACCCCCCTCCCTCTTCCCTTTTGATTTCTACATGGCTCTGATGGGAAATCTAATACAGCGGCGATTTGGCCGTTTTAAAAGAGTGATGGAAATAGAAATGGAAATTATTTAATAAATGAATCATTGTACTTGGAAGTCTACAGTGGAGAATATGCATGAAGCACATATGGAGTGATTCATATCCGGAGTGTAATTGGCATGACCGTGTGTGCTCAAGGTGTTCAGGCTTTTTTTCCTTTAAAATAAAGGTTTTCAGGTTGGCAAAAATGACATGGAAGTGCGTTTAATGAAGGATGAACGATTATAACTCAGCAGAGCAGAAAATGCCCAAGTATGAATGAATTCATGAAAGAAGGAAAACAGGAATGTGATTTAGAAAAGGGCAAATTCATCACATTTAAAAAAAATAAAATTATAATTTAGCACTAAAACTGATCATTTAAACTTATGCAGCATGCTATATCATGACACTTAAAGTAAACATGAAAATATAAGCAGATTTTGATTGAGACTTTGATTGAGAATCTGAAAATAGCAAGGAAAGTCAAGATGAAAATGAAAACTCTTCTTAAGCACTGGTCACATTTACTGTTGTTTGGTGAATTTCTGCTGCCAAAATCCAGTTGTTTCAAAATAAATCCATGCACACTGGTTGTTTTAACCCATCTTTGGATCAAATATGGACAAACTCAGCCTTTAGGTTATATGTTTAAATTACATTTTTTAACCTAACATTTGGGTTTTGTCCAGTATTTAACCCAAATTTGGGTTAAAACAACCCAGCATTCTTTTTAGAGTGTAAGATTGTGAATTTTGCACATGGCGAAAGATTTCCCAACAAGTGTAAAGGGATGTTCGCCCAAAATGAGAATTTACTCATCATTTACTCACCCTAAAGTTGTTCCAAATAACACAGTCTCATCCCAATTCGTCATATAACTGACGTCTGGGACGTCTTTTGACCAATATACGCCTTTTCAGGGCCCCCTTAAGCGTCGAGTAGATGACGATCCCGGGTCGTCATACAACTGACGCTTTCCTTAACGTCAGTTAGCTGACGAGTTGGGTTTAGGGTTAGGTTTAGGTCTGGGGTAGAGTTAGGATCCCATAACGTCATCTACCGACGTTTAAGGGGGCCCTAAAAAGGCATATATTGACGAATGGTCGAAAGACGTCCAAGACGTCAGTTATATGACGAATTGGGATGAGACTGCGCTGTTCCAAACCTGTATGAGATTTTTCACAAAAGAAGATATTTTGAGAAATGTTGGTAAACATACAGTTAATGGAAGCCATTAGTTATTTTTCTTGCGCATTATGTGTCCAATGCCTAAATCTAAATTCGCAAAGGCACAGGAAATGAATAATGCAATCTATGGTCGGTTCATCATCAGGTTTATCACGTGAATATAGTAAGGAGAGAATGAATGACAGCAGGATGACGGTGGACTTTACAAATATCTTATTTTGTAAAATGTGTGGTCAGTACCTCCACTCCCTATAAACAGAGTAGCATGATTGCGAATTGGAAAGAAGGGAAAGTAAAAGCGAGCGTGCATTCAAAATTATTTCAATACTCCGCATATCGATCAGCGAGCTCCCTGATGCCAATAAAATTATACACTCTAAAAATGCTGGGTTATTTTAACCCAACTTTGGGTGAAATATGGACAAACCCAAATGTTGGGTTAAAAAATGTAATGTAAAAATTTAACCCAATGGCTGGGTTTGTCCATTTTTGACCCAAAGTTGGTCAATCCCTTCTCTCAAGTTCTTCCCACCTGAGATTTTCACACAGAAAAATGCCAGACTAGGGAAGTTGCAAATGGCCTAGCAACCACTCAGAACACCTTAGCAACGAACAACAACTCCATAGCAACTTTTGCACCGGCAAACATCACTCACATTTTCAATGGAAAATGTGAAAACCTAGTTGCAATTGCATTTGGTGTTACATGTGGCATGTAAATTACACACTTCACCCTTAAGGATATGCAAATGATTCATCAAAACACACAGATGTGTTTTCTTGAACTGAAGCCAGAACTGTGAGACAATCTGTCTCACGTCTAATGAGCGGTGCAATTGTGTGAATCCACTCAAGAGCCGAGGAGCGCAGTGACCTGATTGAAGAGCTCTCAGGAATATTACCGGACACTCTTTAGGTCAAACAAAAAGCTTGCCGCTATGACGCACTACAGTGTCTTATACAACAGTAATTTTAAAGTCCAAATGTATCTAACTCTGCTTTAATCAACAGGATCTGAGTGCAACAGAAGCTTCTGGGGTGAAAATCCCATACTTTTTTCTACATAGAGAATCTTTCTTTTGAGAACTATAAGATTTACATCTTTCAACACCTTTTTTCTCTTGAAATCCCAATGAAGACAATGCATGAGAAAACTGCAGGTAAATTGGTCGTCATAAATATTAAAGCACATTACGCAAAATAACGCTAGTGAAGTGAATCCAACAGGGAAAATGTTAGAAATGATGTGAGCTTATATCTTACTTTCACATCTGAATTAAATCGTGAGGGCTTGAACACTTTGCCATGCAACTCCTCCCATTGGTAGACATCTACACACTCACACATCTACTATAAACATGCCAAAACTGTGCACATATTTAATATAATACTCATCTGAACACTTTATGAACATAAACAGTGTATGAAAAATGCCTTACTTCATGGGGATATCCCAAATCTTATTGAACAATTGTATACTTTACTAAACGTTACCAAAAACGTACCATAAACTGTTGCAAATCAACAACATACTCCATTAAAGTGCACACGTACCAAAAAGCAATATGTTCCCTAACCTGAGATTGGAGCTAAAATGGCACTAGTGTTAATGTCCTTTAGAAGCGTAAACGCACATGTTAAGTTTCCGAAGAAACTTATTTGCAAGCGTCAGTGTATGTTAGCATAGCCTTTATATAATGGCTTTACCTGGTGTAGCTTATAGGAAATGCCATTTACATGGAATACCATGGTATAATCAGGGTAAATATCCAAAAACTTGGACTACATGGTACGGGCTGCCATGTAAATATGTTACTTTCAAATATTGCCATGGTATTAGCATGGAACATCCAAAAGCATGGTTTTACCATGGCACATATCCAAAAATAATGGTATTACCGAATGCATACTCATCCCAAGGCGTCATATACGACTCTTTTGCCAAAGTGTAGACATCCAACACACATGGCACCCTTTAGCGTCAAATGAGACGTTTCGGTTATGGTAGGTTTAGGTATGGGGTAGGGTTAGGGTTAGACCACTAGGAGGCACCTTTTGCCCCATATATAGTCTCATTTGACACTGCCATGTGCGTTGGATGTCTACGCTTTGGCAAAAGTGTTGTATATGACACATTGGGATGAGAACAGGCTCTATTACCATGATAAATTGATGGTATCAGATCGTAATAGTACGATTACTATATTCATATAAAGAACCATTGTAAATGTGACAAATTATGGTATTCATAGAGTACATGCCCAAAAGCCCATGCTGATCCAAGTTACTGCAAAAAAAGAAGAAAAAAGTAATGGCACTACCACAGTTGCGGGTCCAATTAGCATGGTAATACCCAGCCCGTTCTCATCCCCAAAGCGCCATATACACCGCTTTTGCAAAAGCGCAAATGCGTGTCAACGCACATGGCACCCTTTAGCGCCAAATGAGACGTAAAAATAAATCGGGCAGAAGGTGCCTCCTAGTGGTCTAACCCTACCCCTACCCCTACCCCATACCTGAAACTTAACCGTCTCATTTGGCGCTAAAGGGTGCCATGTGCGTTGGATATTTACGCTTTTGCAAAAGTGTCAAAATATGGCGCCTTGGGATGAGAATGCTTGTAATACCATGGCAATTTTTTGTTTCCAATTTTGAACTCTTTCTCCAAACAGTGCATGGTTTAGTCAACTTTATAGGGAACAGGGAGTCAGGTGTAGCTAAAAGCAGATTTAGAACAGCCTTCTATTTACAAAAGTAATGACATCCATGATTATGTCATATGTTCTGACCAATCACGGATTACGCCCTCCCTAAAGTTCTGTCACTCAAAGAGAGCAGCTTGTCACTCAGTAAGGCTGAAGGGTGTTATTAATGGCACAGATTCAATTCTCAACAAGAAAAACAGCAAAAGTCCAGTAGTACAGTGAGATTGAGAGAAATGTCACAGTCTTAAACCCTAAATTGGAATTAAAGAGGCATAAGGCGAAACACTGTTATTACAGCAATACAGGGGGATAATATATAGTTGTCATTCTCATCATTTTTAAGGCTCAAACTGGCTGATGAAGCATGCATTTGTGTGTGACTTTAAAGCATCAGTCAACTAAATGAGCTGTTGCCGTCGAGATAGCAGTGAACGGGGAGCTGTTTTTATCTATCGGTGTCTCACAACCGTGAGACCCAGCAGGGTCTGGAATCAAGATAACGTTGGTCTCACAAACACAAAACCCTGGGAACAATCGGAGCATGCCTGTACACTCATACAGAGGATATATACAGAAGATCTCACACATACAGTACATCCAAAACACTCTCACTGCTGGTAAACAATTTAGGAAGGTGCACACAGTTCTGCAACTTGGAATCAAAGCTGGAATATTTCCGAGATGTCAATGGAGACAGCGTTGAGGCGTTTGTCCCCTGCCCAGTTGGTGGACGAAACTAGACTTCTAGATCCCAGAAAGCAGCTCCTTCAAGGGCACCTCCCTCTCGCCCAGTAGGTGGTCTCTCTTCAGACTGGTGCCCTTGTTTACCACCTTCATCTTGATGGCAAGGTTTTTCACCTGCGCGACGGGAAGGGAGTCAAAGTAGAAGTCCTCGTTGAAGACCGGTTGCGGCTGTTCTTGATAATGGTGCTACGCTGTTTCTGGAGCTTTCCCGGGTTCAGGTACAGAGCCACGCAACAATTGATGCTCTTCACGTCAAACTGCTTATCATAGAGGTCCTCGGCCGCCAGCACGCGCACGTGAAGCCGGGCGGCATCGATGTCGTAGTCTGTGCAGAGGCGTAGAGTTCCCCCTTGTGGAGGTTGACGGTGTGTTGCGTGAAGCGATCCATGTTACCTCCGTATTTCCGTCGCGGAAAGCAGGGGAAGGAGGGCAACGGAGGCGCCTCTGAATATTCGGGCTGGTCTCCACAGAGCTGCACTCATCGGTGGAGAGGGAACTGTGCCGGGCGAAGGAGCGCTTGGCTCGGGAGACTTTGGCTTGGGTTTCGTGGGTGAACACCTTGAGGAGAGAACGCAGAACGAGACAATAGAGGGGAGTTGAACGGGGAGGACTCGGCCGAAGAGCAAGTGTCGCTTTCCCCTCCGCTGAAGTACCGGTAGGGGTTGGAGTGGGAGGTGTTGCAGTCACTGGGGTTTAGGTGGTTACCCTGTGACTTGCGTTGGGTGTTGGGTGAGGTAAGCGGACTCGATGAGGTCGCTGTGAAAGAGGGATTCCTTACGTCTCGTGTGAGGACTTTCCATGAGCGTGGCGAAACCGTAGGAGGTTTGCGCTTTGGGCACGTAGGGCAGGGACATGGCCGTTTGGGACTGCGGGTCGGCATTGGTGTTGAGGTCACCCCCTTCCCCGGCCACCAAGTCATCTGCGCTCTCAATCTGGATGATGTGGCGGTTTGCAGCTTTGAGCAAGTTCTTGGTGTCTCCAGCCAACTTGTTAATGAGGCGTGGGCTGCCGCGGACTGCCCTGAGGCTTCTTGCAGCATATGGTCTGCTCTGACGCTGAAGAGTGGAGCTCGTTTTTTGGCTTCATCTCTGGCGTTTCCTCCTCTGGTGGGCAGCACACGAATTTGGGTGGAATGAAGAAGTCAGGGATCTTGTCAGGGGTGAGGACGTTGCAGTAGGTGGGGGCTTTGCCCTGTTTGTCCGTCGACTCTCCTTGCCGGAGAACGTTTCCCTCCCACTGAACCACGTAATCTCTTCCAGCAGCCACATCTCTCTGCGAGGTCTGGGAGAGATGTGCAATTGCACCCTGTGTGCACAGATAGTGAAACGAAGAATCATCAATCCACACTGACACCATGAATGCAAATAACTGAATTCAGTCCACCTTCTCACTACTTTGGGCACACCGTCACCCAGTGGATTCTTGGGAGATTCTGACGGTATCTTAACACATTGTTAACACTAAAAAGCAATTGATAAAGAAACCTGCCTCCTCCCTCTCCATAATCAATTGTAGACTGGCACCTTGTGGAGATGCTGCTTAACATGCACTAAACATCGTTTTTTTATTATGCATTCAAGCCACAAAGCGTATTGCTATCCAACATTTCAAAAAGCCAATAATGTGTGCATTTCATTAAATGCAAGAACAGGTATACTGTCAATGAAAAATAAGATGACATTTCTTCTTGTTCTAAATGAAAATTTGATTTTTTTTTGCTGGTGTAACCTTATGTAATTCAGGAATATTCAATTATATTTCTGACTTTAGTACTTGGTAACACTTTACAGTAAGGTTCGTTAGTTACTACATTAGTAAATATTAACAAAGAATGAACAATACTTCTTCAGCATTTGTTAATCTTTGTTAATGTTAATTTCAACATTTACTAATACTTTATTAAAATCTTGTTAACATTAGTTAATGCAATGTGAACTAACATGAACAAACAATGAACAGCTAGATTTGTATTAACTAACGTTAACAAAGAATAACAAATACAGTAACAAATGGTTAGTTCATGTTAGTTAATGCATGAACTAATGTTTAATAAATGAATCTTATTGTAAAGTGTTACCGTGAAGTTTAAATGTATATTATTCACATGTATATACGCTACACAAACACAATCAACTGATTGATGTATTTCATGTATCACAATATCCTAACACACATTCAAGTATATATAGTAGGCTATATATTATACATTCTCACTTTCTATTACCGGATTATCAACTTGACACTTTGAAGCTGATGAAGGTCTTTGTGCATCTTGCTATTTCTTCCTGATCTGACCCTTAAAATAATTTCACTGACCCATTAGTCATAACAAATATTTTTATATATTTTTTAAGTCATTTTAGTAAGATGTATATATCCCAATAAGCTATATATATATATATATATATATATATATATATATATATATATATATATATATATATATATATATATATATATATATATTAAGGTCTCTAGGCTGCTTTGTCTTGGTCTGAGGTGGTCTGTAAATGTTGAAAACATACATATATCTATTAGATAATGCCTGCACACACTTGATGCACACAGCTTTCTCCTCTGTAAGAGTTCTCTGCACAACAAGGTCTGAGTTCAATATGTGGAGACCGATATGAAATATGTATTGCGCAGTGTTTGCTCTGTGACTGCAGAAGCATGGCACTGAGCCGGAGAGGGAAGGGGTAACTGACTGTATCTGTTCTAAAGTAAATCATGTGCATAAAACATCTATAAGTCCTCAACATGCAACAGTATGCAACAACATCCATCAAATTGTGTAGAAATCAAGGAACTTCCAAGAATACCATGGTAACACTATGGTAACTTTTTTTGTAACAATAAACTAATTAAAGTTGCCATATACTCTTAAAATAAAGGTTCAAAAAGGGGGGTTTTCTGAACAATGCCAGTGAAGAACCGTTTTGGATAATTTGAATAATTTAAAATACCTTTTTCCACGCATTTATTTGTGTGCAATGGAAATATTCCATGGACTCAAAATCAATTGCAATACAGAACCTTTATTTTTAAGAGTGTGGTACATTTCTAAGAGATCAAACATTTGAATAACACCTGTAACGCTGTAACTTGATCTGTCTGCGATCTCCACATTCCACAACACATTTCTAATAAGCAGTACTGCATCTCTAGGACTCAGACGTTTAGTTTAAAATGCATATGAATGTATATAATTACGCTATATATGGATTTAAACTTTTCCCAAACTGCTCTTCTATTAAAAACCTGTTGAATCTCAGTTGAACTTACGTGAAGTGGTTTGTGGTCCTAATGTCCTTGCTTCAATCCATATGTTGTTGTTCGTCTCCCTCTCGTTCGGGTCTCCGGTACTCTCAGGGACAGAACTGTCTGTTGGCACTGCGCGTCCACTCGCGGCTTTCAAATAATAGCGCACCAACCCCCGTGCGCGCGCATGTCAACCAATGGGAGTGCGCGCTTGGTAACGCGCAACATTCTGGAATTACTCGCAGTCCGTATCAATACTAGCGTACTGTGTACAGCCTATAAATATAATGTTAAATAATACAAATTGGCGATGTTATGAATAGAATAGACAACTTGTTTAATACTAAGTTCTTATAAAACCATATGTTTTTTTTTCTTTTTGACAGCCTATGCAAAAGTAAATATTTGTTGTTTGAAATGGAATATGACTACGCATTACGCACTAGGCTATTACGCCTTAAAATAGTTTGTGTAAGGGTACATATTGGCAAAGTCAGGAAATAAATACTAGCACATATTTTACAGAAAAACAACAACAAAATCTCCCCAATATTTTTTTTTTTAAATAGTAGCTATTTGTTTTGATTGTCGCATTTGATGCAACAGGGCATCACATGACCTCAATGCTTTTTCAGTTATGTCAATAATTAAAGAAATTTATGAAATTATCCACTTTTGTGTAAAAATGCCTTAACATTTGCTAATTAATCAATAGACTATATAATATAGCCTAGCACACAGTATGATTTGATAAAGTGCAAGTATACGTTTTATCGAGCGCATATGCATTACATTTACTTACTGTGCACTATGCATACAAAAGACAATTATTGCAATGTCATTCTGAACAACACGAGACTAATCAAAAACAGACAGTGTACCATTTTCATGCAGGAAAACTGCTTTCTCCATCAGGAAAATCATAATGCAAAGATAACTACGAGCGGATTGTCAATTAAACCTTTTGTGTCTATTATTCACAACCTTCCGAATACAGTGAGCGAGTGAGTGAGAGAGAGAGGGGTAAAAATCGTTTTGAATGAAATAGTGCTCTAAGTTGATGTACTATAATTGTGTTTGATTTGCTGTTTCTCTGCATCTGCCCGTCTGTTTCCTGGAAACTTAGAGAGAAGGCTGTGGAAACGCACACTGCCCATAGGCAAAAGCAGACAACTTTCCCAAAAGTCACCTAATTGGTGCAGATGTACAGCTTCATCCCTACACAAGTGACTTAATGTAGCTATAAAGTTACTGGTCTGAAGAAGAAGAAAGAGACAAAACATTATGACATAAAAAAGTGCATTATTTTAGGTCACAAATCAAATCAAACGATCAGATTTACAGCTTCTCAGGTAGCCTAAATGTATTGATTTAAGAATGTTTAGATATTTTACATAAATTCTAGTCTTTTTCTTTTTAAACCTTGTGCATCAATTTAAAAAAGTTACACATAGGTAAATAGAGGACAAAAATGTCCATGTCAAAAAACTGTCATAAAAATGTGACGCTTTGGAGCACAGACTTAAGTTTGGTATCATTTTAAAGAAGACCCTTTGCAGATTATTGCTGAAGTAAACAAAATAATAATAAGTAAATCCAAAAAAAAGTTATATAGGTATAAGTTTATGAAAATTATTTATAAAAAATATTTTATATAAAATATATATTTTATAAATCAGGTTGAACTCAAAACTGCAATAAAATCAAAGCCATAAATGTAAATAGGTTGTGTTCCAAATTTGAGGATGATATCTCAAGAAATGAGCTTTCGGTAACAGTTTGTTTGGGCGTAGTAACATATTTTCCCCATTGGGTGCCAGCAAACCCCACTGGTGCTCACAGTGATTGGACTTGTTTTTTGCAGTTTTTCTCTCTCAGTATTACAAACACACACATGCGCACACACACACATTTTTTTAAAACACACATACTAACCACACTCTGACATCCATACCAACACACCCACACAAATATTGTTGCATAATTTATCCAGTTGGCTCTATAGTATGCCGAAGCAGAAAACAGGAATAAAGCGATATTTGTTTTATAGGCCAAACTTAAGAAAAATGGCACCATCTGATAAAAAATAGTAAAAAATTTAATTTTGAAGCCTTGCCATCAGAATGAAAGCCTCTTAACAAAGATTGCATAATTTTATAGTTAACTGAACTGGGGATTAAAAATGGCAGTTTTAATGGGTTTCAATGGGGACATTTTTGTCCAAAAGGTGCTGAGAGGGAGTATTTTTTGTACATAATGCAAGTAAATGATGGTGAAATAGTAAAATTCCAATAAAAATACACACCTGTGGCAAGTTTTTTGCAGTTAGCTTTAACACAGGCAAAGTGATCAAAAAAACAAAACTGAAAAGGACAAAAATGTCCATAAGGATGCACAAGGGTTAAGTAAATCCTACAATTATTTTATTTGGTAGCCTATATAAAAACCCCTCCACAACTGGCACAAAAAAGAGGCCTAAACACAATGAATTATTCATCAACATCACTATAGTATGACCATGACTGAGAACATGACATGTGAGTAATTAATTGCATGCATCTATTTAAATGATACTTGAGTAGCGAAAATGTGTGCTTCTCCTCTTTAACTTAAAACACAAATTGTTTTTAATACCGCATCCCCAGGTAGGCTGTTTTATTAGCCCCCCTCTCCCTCTCTCTCTCTCATCTGCTGTCTGAGCTTAACATTAAAATGCAATTAACTAATTGCCTGGAGAGGTGAGGAGCATTATGGCTATGAAAGTACTGTGATGATCACATTCACTCTAATTTCCCAGGATGCATCATGGGCTGAGCTACTGTCACGCAGTATGCTTTCAATTCTGATACCATCTAAAAAGTCTTCATCATGTGCATACAAATGCCCAGATGATCTTGCAAAAGCAGATTTTGCCCACAGTGCTTTCTAACAATGAGGTGAAAAAAAGAGGGATCCAGGTATTAATTATAGTCTGCACTTTTATCTGCGGAAAGTATTATGCACATCTGAGATAATGTAATTTTAACTGTCGCATAACAAAAGCTGATTTCCAACTGCGGCACATTTAGCAGTGATGATAGTGTTTACAGAACTGAAAGTCTATCATCACAGAGAGGGGTGACGGCTTCAAGAACCGATTCAAGACAATTCGATTAGAAACATCCAAATATGGACACATCATTGCTTTTATACTTTGTGTAAAATCATCTGTTCAAACAGTAGTGTCCACACTACAGGACCACAAATCAATAGTAAACCTTACATAAAGGTCTCGCCTTTTAACGCATAGTAATGCATTAGCTAACACAAACTAACAAGTGTCATTGAAAGTGGATTGGACTGAGAAACACAACATACTTGTCGCCAATCAGCAGTAGGGGGCGTGTCCTTTTAGCTGATGAGGGATGAGAGTGAGCCAATCAGACAGTAGGGATGCTTGTATCCTTTCATGATGGGGGATAAGAGTGAGCTGCAATCAGCAGAAAGGGGCATGTCCATTCATTATGAGGGAGAGAGAGAGAACCAATCAGCAGTAAGGGGAGTGTGCCATTCACTGATGGGGGTGAGAGTGACCGAATCAGCAGTAGGGGGCTGTGTCCTTCATGATGAGGGGATGAGAGTGAGCCAATCAGCAGTAAGGGGAGTGTCCATTCATGATGGGGGATGAGAGAGTGAGCCAATCAGCAGTAAGGGGCTGTGTCCATTCATGATGAGGGATGAGAGAGTCAGCCAATCAACAGTAGGGGGCGTGTCCATTCATGATGAGGGATGAGAGAGTCAGCCAATCAACAGTAGGGGGCGTGTCCATTCATGTTGGGGGATAGAGAGTGAGCCAATCAGCAGTAGGGGGTGTGTCCATTCATGATGGGGAATAGAGAGTGAGCCAATCAGCAGTAAGGGGCGTGTCCATTCATGATGGGGAATAGAGAGTGAGCCAATCAGCAGTAGGGGGCGTGTCCATTCATGATGAGGGAGGAGAGAGTGAGCCAATCAGCAGTAGGGGGAGTGTCCATTCATGATGGGGGATAGAGAGTGAGCCAATCAGCAGTAAGGGGCGTGTCCATTCATGATGGGGAATAGAGAGTGAGCCAATCAGCAGTACGGGGCGTGTCCATTCATGATGAGGGAGGAGAGAGTGAGCCAATCAGCAGTAAGGGGCGTGTCCATTCATGATGGGGGATAGAGAGTGAGCCAATCAGCAGTAGGGGGCGTGTCCATTTCATGATGAGGGATAGAGAGTGAGCCAATCAGCAGGTAAGGGGCGTGTCCATTCATGATGGGGAGATAGAGAGTGAGCCAATCAGCAGTAAGGGGCGTGTCCATTCATGATGAGGGAATGAGAGAGTCAGCCAATCAGACAGTAGGGGGCGTGTCCATTCGTGATGGGGGATAGAGAGTGAGCCATAAGGGCATGTCCATTCATGATGAGGGAGGAGAGAGTCAGCCAATCAACAGTAGGGGGCGTGTCCATTCATGATGGGGAATAGAGAGTGAGCCCAGTAAGGGGCATGTCCATTCATGATGAGGGAGGTGAGAGTGAGCCAATCAGCAGTAAGGGGAGTGTCCATTCATGATGGAGAATGAGAGAGTGAGCCAATCAGCAGTAGGGGGCGTGTCCATTCATGATGGGGGATGAGAGAGTGAGCCAATCAGCAGTAAGGGGCAGTGTCCATTCATGATGGGGGATAGAGAGTGAGCCAATCAGCAGTATGGGGCGTGTCCACTCATGATGAGGGAGGAGAGAGTGAGCCAATCAGCAGTAGGGGCAGTGTCCATTCATGATGGGGGATAGAGAGTGAGCCAATCAGCAGTAAGGGGCGTGTCCATTCATGATGGGGAGATGAGAGAGTGAGCCAATCAGCAGTATGGGGCGTGTCCATTCATGATGAGGGAGGAGAGAGTGAGCCAATCAGCAGTAGGGGGAGTGTCCATTCATGATGGGGGATAGAGAGTGAGCCAATCAGCAGTAAGGGGCGTGTCCATTCATGATGGGGAATGAGAGAGTGAGCCAATCAGCAGTAAGGGGCGTGTCCATTCATGATGGGGAATGAGAGAGTGAGCCAATCAGCAGTAAGGGGCGTGTCCATTCATGATGGGGAATAGAGAGTGAGCCAATCAGCAGTAGGGGGCGTGTCCCATTCATGATGGGGAATGAGAGTGAGCCAGATCAGCAGTAGGGGGTGTGTCCATTTGTGATGGGGGATAGAGAGTGAGCCAATCAGCAGTAGGGGGCATGTGTCCATTCATGATGGGGAATCAGGGAGTGAGCCAATCAGCAGTAGGAGGTGTGTCCATTCATGATGGGGAATAGAGAGTGAGCCAATCAGCAGTAAGGGGCGTGTCCATTCATGATGGGGGATGAGAGAGTGAGCCAATCAGCAGTAGGGGGCGTGTCCATTCATGATGGGGGATGAGGGAGTGAGCCAATCAGCAGTAGGGGCGTGTCCATTCATGATGGGGAATGAGAGAGTGAGCCAATCAGCAGTAAGGGGCGTGTCCATTCATGATGGGGAATGAGAGAGTGAGCCAATCAGCAGTAGGGGGCGAGTCCATTCGTGATGGGGACAGAGAGTGAGCCAATCAGCAGTAGGGAGCATGTCCATTCGTGATAGGGGATAGAGAGTGAGCCAATCAGCAGCAAGGGGCATGTCTATTCATGATGGGGGATGGATGAGAGAGAGTGAAGCTGAGCCTATCAGCAGTAGGGGGTGTGTCCACACTTGATGGGGGAGGAGAGAGTGAGCAAGAGAGAGAATTGAAAAAGACTGTAGAAAAGAGAGATAGCTGAAAGACATTACCAAAGAGAAAGCTCAGAGGAATATCATTGGACAAAGGAGGGTTATGATCTGGCAAGAGTTTCAGGACCCGCGTTAATATTGATAAAGTTTTCCAGCGCTGGAGAGACCTAAGCAAGAACGGACGCCACGGTTGCGTTGTTTCTGCTCTATACATGAGTAACATTATTATTACTATGTTTCAGAAAACTAAGATCTGCTGTAGTTGTAATGTTAGCTAACAGGACAGATTTGAGTGTCATTGTTTGTCTGGAGAAAGCTGGCAACTAACAATTTGTATATACTCCTATGATAAAGAAACATCAACTCCTGCATTTTGTGTTTCTGCCACATTACAGTTCCATATCACTTTGCCATAATATTTCAGTTATTTGAAAGGTCCTTACAGCAAACAACAGCAAAATAACCCAAACCTACAAAGACATTGACCAAGCAATAAAATATAACAATAAGATAAAGATGACAAACTATTTTCATGTATATTGACACATGAAATGTATATGGATAAAAAGTTTGAAAACAATGAGCTTTAATTATAGTGGAACATACCAGATGACTACTTATTTGAGTAGTCTTCGGATATTGAGTTGTTCAAGACGAAATCGTTGGCAACCACTGATTAAAATAAAGGTTAAAGCTCTTGTAATCCATAGGCATCACAGGAACATGCTCTGCCAGTTGGAAACCTTTATTTTAACAAGTGCAGGTGCCACCAAACATGTTTGAGAAAATGTCACGGAATGATATTTTAACAAGCAGTGTAAACAACAGGCCTAAATAATGATCTCTGCCGGGTTATTCGCACACTTACTGAACTCTGCTGACCTCTGGGAAGAGGGATGAAGCCACTGCTTCCACATACATCTACGGCGGCCTACAAAGACAGAAACTAAATGGTTACTGCCATGAAGCACACAACTCAATTTTAACATCCATTCACACCACTGTGCAAAGACTCACAATCAAACTCATTCAGTGACCTTTTTACTAAAAGCAGAGCTCAGACAAAAATAGAGGCCATTTTTTTTCCAGGTACTTTGAGGTAGAAAAGGAGTCATTGCGCACAAAGCAAGGATGACAATAACATCTGAACCCGGTGTGAAATCATCTCAGGAAACTGCAGACACTGCGCAGTGAAAACCTGCTTCCCTGTTGTTGTCTCTTCCCAGCTCGTTCCCATGGTGATGCAGGCTACACCATTTACTGACATTTGGCCACAAGTTATTTTGTTCCGCTCTCTTCTCTTGAATCGCCCACTTGTCTCCTCAGTGAGAAAGTCCAGGCTAGCAGTAGGCGTCCGCACGTGGATCTGTTAAACACAAGGAGAAGAGTGTAATATACCCAAACGTCAACCTGTCACAAACGCCTACCGGCAAAGGACACCTGTGTCACCTTTGGCCATCACAAAGGTCACGAGCGCTTTACCTGAGATGAGAGAGAGTCTGCGGGGTCAACCAGAGAGGTAGCTAAGCTTAAAGAGTAATTTACACAGAACAAAAAGCTTTATTTTCCAGGCAGAAACAAGACAATGTTCCATTTCCTTTCCTTTTCAAGTGTTTTCCAAAGGTTTCTACTGAAAACAATACTTGAACTTCAGATCAAGTTGTGCTTGACATGGCATTGACCTAGCGTACGAAGTAGAAACCCCTCAAATATCACTGCTCGCGAAATCACAATCTAAAAAGCAATGGATCCACAAATAAGCCAAGCCATCCACCTTATTTTGCACTGAAAGTAAGGCATGGAAACTAATCTCTGCTACAAGAGAAAAATATCATGCTTTTGTAAATCATAACGAAATTATGACATGCTAAGTCGTACTTATGAGATGAAATGTCAAAATTGTGATATACTAAGTCAAAATTGTGACTAAAAAACCCTGTGGTGAAAATCAAGGTTTTAATGATGTTTATGTCTACAGTGCCGCTGCTTGCCATTTTGGTGCCCTAAGCATAATTTCTTTATGATGCCCCCCTCCAAAAATAAAACATTTTCATTTAGGATTTTCAAAAAATATAATAATATATAAAAAATATATAAAGTTACACTTTAGTAATGCTTACTATTAACTAGTTTCATTACCTGGTTGGTTTCATGGTTTTATAATCACTATAGTCCCGAATTTGAGGCAGGCTGGTTAGGGGTTCGGGGTTTCCCCGAGAAAATTTTGGATTTCTCTGAACTACAGATGTGCATTTTAAGATGGTGTGAAGGCAAAAAATAAAATAAAATATCGATAATAACAGCTTTAAAACCATGTCAGTGGGCAGCTGATTATTTTTCTCTCCTCGTTAGCATCACACTCTTTTTCTCTTTGTTTTTATCTTGCCCTGTCTCTTTCCCTCCTAAAGTTGGATTTTTTTAATTTACTAAAGGCTACAATTTGTATTTTATTCTCAATATGTACATACACTGTGCCTAACATGATAAAAAGGCTTTGTTTGTTCATGTTTCTTGTCCCCTCACAATGGCAGTAGCCTAAACTTACATGTAGGCCATATGTTACATAGGCCTATTTTCAGTTAAAAATGGCGAAATTAGACAAAACTATATTAGTTTGCCTAATTATTTTTTGTCATTCGGTTTAACATTTATGACCAAAAAAAACTGTCAAATATATACTTACATCTTATCTCCCACTTGACCGTACACTGAAGCGTCGAGCTGCACTGTTAAAATTCGCGCTCAGCGTCTGTGAACATAAAGCCCGCCTACTTTAATTTGATTGGTCATCTCAAATATTCTGACATTGACGAGCGGTGACAGACCAATGAGGCTCTGAACACACACACACACACACACACACACACACACACACCCTGTCAGCTGTTTCTGACGTGCTCTCTGCTCGGTGCCGCTGCGGATTGAAGATGAAGAACGCGCTGAATCTGATTATAACAAGAAGTTTGAAGATCGATTTTCATTAGGATATTTTTGGTGCCCCCTCAGCACTTGGTGCCCTACGCACAGCGCGTGATGCGCGTGGTGGGAGCGGCGGCACTGTATGTCTATGTGGTGTTTTTAATATGCTTTAAGACAAACTTTGTGCAAATTCATATGTTAACATCATTGAGTACACTGCAGTGAAAAAAAACATGGTTTGAAATCGTCTGCGTTTCTGACATCACAAACTACCTTGTAACCAATCACGTCACGAGGGGGGCAGGATTTAACATATCATTAGCTATTCTCTGAAGCAGTGAAGTCATAAGAGAAGCCTGCTATACCAGATAATTTCTCTATTGAAATGAAAAATCAGGTACATTCAGCCAGAGGTGTAAAGCCCAGGTTCATAAAGTAAAAGTCCTTCTCAGTATTTCGTTCCAATCACCCAGATTTGGGAATTAGCACATTTTTTCAGCCAGGAGAGAGCTAATTAGTACGGAGCCCCCTAGTCCCACTTTGGCAAAAAAAATTAATTATAATCTAGTCAACAGAACACACTTGTGGTTGTGTGACCATTATGTTTTTAAGCCCATTCCAGTTCCCCTTGGCCATAAAGAAGAGGAGCTCATAGTGCTGTGATAAACATGTTTTTTTCACAATAATATGTTTTTTGCATGTAAAAGTAAATTTTCTTGCTGTCAACTTAATCAACTGTTGTGGTAAAGCAAATTGATTCAGGTAGAAAAATTTATATCATACAAGTTGATGAACTATTAACATTTAAAACCATGTGATGATGATAACTGAAGAGTATCCTGAATTACTAAGAGAGATCGTTTTTTTCTAAAATGTGGCAGCGGGGTAAAGTGAGACAAATACTGTGGGGTAAAGTGAGACATGAGGCACAAGTTAAGTTTAGTCTTAAAAATATTTTAATGTAATATTACATTACATCTGTTTTATTTTTTAATGTCATAAACATTGTAGAATAGCCATCATGCCAAGATAAAACACCAGGAAGACAACCTGGGGCAAAACACCCCTTGAGGAGATGGAGAATGGAGCTGCTGAGGTCAATGAAGGAAAGATGTCTATAAGAGCAGCTGCAAGGGATAGAATTATTGACAAGTCTGACAAGATATTGAGAAGAGGAGCTCTGTTTAAAAAATGTGGAATATTGAAGCCAAAATCTTTTAAATGCAGAGCAGCTTCACAGCTTCTCATCAAGCTGCTTCGCACCCTGGCATGTCAGAGCCATCCAGAATGGATGTGGCCTAAGCCTTTATATTGGCCAGGTCAGCCAAAGGTAGTCAGGTTAAGTCGACTGAAGCGATCCCCTGATCAAAGCCACATACATTTTGAATGTGGAGGGGGTACGACCCAAGTCCAAACTCCCTTGTAAGAAGGCGAGTATACTCGATACTTCACACAAATAGGGGTCCAGGCTCCGTGCAGCGCACCAGCCAGAAATTACCACCCATTTCTTAGCGTAGAGGCGTCTAGTTGACAGAGCTCTTGCCTCACGGCGATGGCACATTAATCGGTTTGGCTGCATGAGGAGGTCTCTCCTCAGCGCCACTGCAGGTGTACCAGCATGGAGAACCATAACTGGGTCTTCTAGAGAGGGGTTATTAGTAGCACTACACACTTGCTCTCCCTGATCCATTCGATGACCTGTGGTAACAGCGTGACTGGAAGGAATGCATTCAGCGGGCGGCTCGGCCAATCATGGGCAAGCACACCTCTGCTCTTCTGAGGCGAAGAGGTCGACCTCTGCCTCGCCGAAGATGCTCTATATTAGCTGAACCTTCTGTAGGTGAAGAGACCATTCTCCTGGGGGAACATTGTCTCTGGATAACATATCCGCACCCTGGTTCAGGATGCCTGGCACATGCGTCGCGCCTTAGGGAGCACAGGTTGTGCTGAGCCCATAAAATTTGTTTTTTGGCCATGGCGTGCAGGTTGCTTGACCTGAGAACGCCCTGGCGATTTATATAGGACACCACTGCCATCTTGTCTGTCTGGACCACGTCATGGTGGCCTTTCAAGTAGTCCGAGAGAATGGCTTTCAGCGATAGAGTGACTGCTCTCATCACAAGACAGTTTATATGTAGGCGTTTCTCCAGGCTTTACTATAAGACAAGCCTGCCCTCGTGAAGGGCCCTCCAACCTAGGTTGGATGTATTTGTCGAGATCACTTTTCTCCTTTTAACCACACCCATACTCACTTTTGACTGATACCAGTTGTCCGCTTTCCAGGGAGCTAGGGCTCTGATAAAAAGTAAGTGGATCAGTTTACCCCCAGCTGGTTCACTTTACCCCCTTGATTTATCTGGTCTGTCCCAGTTTACCCCTAAGCTGGGGTAAAGTGAGACACAAGACCACTTTTTAAAAACAACCATATTTTCACTGCCCTTCGTCCTGAATACATTCAGATAATTTCCATTGGTTGAAAACATCCTGAATTAATGGGAAATGTATAAATCTTACTGATATATCATTTTAGCTCACCTAGAGGAGAGCAAATGTAAAAAATGTCTCACTTTACCCCACTCTGCCCCAACTACTTGGTGGCCTCAAGTAGTAACTTGTGGCCTCAAGATCACTAACTCGTGGCCTCAAGATAGTAACTCGTGGCCTCAAGATACTAACTCGTGGCCACAAGATACTAACTCGTGGCCTCAAGATATGAACTCGTGGCCTCAAGATACGTAACTCGTGGCCTCAAGATAGTAACTCGTGGCCTCAAGATAGTAACTCGTGGCCTCAAGATACTGAACTCGTGGCCTCAAGATACTAACTCGTGGCCTCAAGATAGTGAACTCGTGGCCTCAAGATATGAACTCGTGGCCTCAAGATAGGAACTCGTGGCCTCAAGATAGTAACTCGTGGCCTCAAGATAGTAACTCGTGGCCTCAAGATAGTAACTCGTGGCCTCAAGATAGTAAACTCGTGGCCTCAAGATACTGAACTCGTGGCCTCAAATACTAAGTAACTCGTGGCCTCAAGATAGCAACTCGTGGCCTCAAGATACTAAACTCGTGGCCTCAAGATACTGAACTCGTGGCCTCAAGATACTAACTCGTGGCCTCAAGACTAACTCGTGGCCTCAAGATACGTAACTCGTGGCCTCAAGATACTAACTCGTGGCCTCAAGATACGAACTCGTGGCCTCAAGATAGTAACTCGTGGCCTCAAGATACTAACTCGTGGCCTCAAGATAGTAACATCGTGGCCTCAAGATACTAACTCGTGGCCTCAAGATACGTAACTCGTGGCCTCAAGATAGTAAACTCGTGGCCTCAAGATACTAACTCGTGGCCTCAAGATAGTAACTCGTGGCCTCAAGATACGAACTCGTGGCCTCAAGATAGTAACTCGTGGCCTCAAGATAGTAACTCGTGGCCTCAAGATACGTAACTCGTGGCCTCAAGATAGTAACTCGTGGCCACAAGATACTAACTCGTGGCCACAAGATACTAACTCGTGGCCACAAGATACTAACTCGTGGCCTACAAGATACTAACTCGTGGCCTCAAGATAGTAAATCGTGGCCTCAAGATAGTAAACTCGTGGCCTCAAGATACTAACTCGTGGCCTCAAGATACAAACTCGTGGCCTCAAGATACTAACTCGTGGCCTCAAGATACTAACTCGTGGCCTCAAGATACGTAACTCGTGGCCTCAAGATAGCTAACTCGTGGCCTCAAGATACTAACTCGTGGCCTCAAGATAGTAACTCGTGGCCTCAAGATAGCTAACTCGTGGCCTCAAGATAGTAACTCGTGGCCTCAAGATAGTAACTCGTGGCCTCAAGATAGTAACTCGTGGCCTCAAGATAGTAACTCGTGGCCTCAAGATAGTAACTCGTGGCCTCAAGATACTAACTCGTGGCCTCAAGATACTAACTCGTGGCCACAAGATACTAACTCGTGGCCACAAGATACTAACTCGTGGCCTCAAGATACTAACTCGTAGCCTCAAGATAGTAAATCGTGGCCTCAAGATAGTAAACTCGTGGCCTCAAGATACTAACTCGTGGCCTCAAGATAGTAAACTCGTGGCCTCAAGATACTAACTCGTGGCCTCAAGATACGTAACTCGTGGCCTCAAGATAGTAAACTCGTGGCCTCAAGATACTGAACTCGTGGCCTCAAGATACTAACTCGTGGCCTCAAGATAGTAACTTGTGGCCTCAAGATAGTAACTCGTGGCCTCAAGATACTAACTCGTGGCCTCAAGATAGAGTTAGTATCTTGAGGCCACGAGTTACTATCTTGAAGCCACGAGTTATTGTATTGTGGCCGTGTACAGAGTTACTATCTTGAGGCCACAAGATAGTTACAATTAATTTTTTTTGCCAAAGTGGGACTAGGGGGGCTCCGTAAATTCAGCGAAATCAGCTGGCTGAGCTCATGGGTGGATTAAACATATTTCAAGACTTTTACTTTCTGACCCCTGGACTTTACACCTGAATTTAGCATATAGTGGATGAAATGTAAATAATTATGTTATAATGAACTATGCCTATTCCCACTCTAAACTGTTCAAAGCATTCCAATAATGTTAGAAGGCAACTCTGAGGATGTGAACAGGATCATGGCTTCATGTAACTTTAGCAACACATTATTAGCTGTTTGATAACAGTCAAGCCAAAGGCTAAACATATAAATTAGCATTCTGTGGCCGATTTGCACATAAAATGCGTTACCATTCTGATACATCGACTTGTATAACGACTGTATACGAGTTGGTGGAGGCAAGTCTCATTTGCATATTCATATTCTGCGTATACTAAATGAGGCAAGGGTGTAGTTATATTCAAGCTATTTTAAGGCATGAATAAATCAAATTCACAGGAAATTGATCAAAGATGATTTTTAACGAATACAAATATTGAGTTTAAAAAATAATAATTGACATTGAAAAAGTAGAAAGTGAGACAAAAAGTCATAATTACGGGTGACATTTTCTCAGTAATTTCAACTTTTAAAGTCGAATTTATGAATAAAAAGTAAATAATGACAGTTGAAATAACTTTTTAAAAATTATGAAAATCTTACTAAATAAAAATGATGGCATACTTAATCAGAAAATTTCGACAATGGCTAATTCCACTCTTACATTAAAAATATTTTATATCTTATTTTGGCTTCTACTGTGATGTGACAAACAAGATGGTTAGAAGGAGTCTTCTTAATTAGTGTTGCTTACTAAGCCTAACATCTTTGCTGTTGCTTATGTCTCATGCCATACAATTTGTGCTAAAACCAAAACATGATATCTCAAATCATACAGCTTGTTGACGTGTGCAGTTACTTTCCTAAGGATTAGACTTACCATTTCCACTTGGTAGATAAAAAAGAAAGAGATCCCATAAACTTTGAAGAGGGGAGCCGAGCCATATCTACAGAGACCAAGAAATCCATTCTCACAGACTTTAACTTGGGTCAGTAAGCAACCGTATAGCAACCACTCAGAACACCCTAGCAACCATATAGCAAGGTGCTAAAATGTGAAGTAAAGTTGAGTTTTGTGTCAGTGCAGCAGTAATACAAAAATTGATGTGCCTGGGACCCAGTGATGCGTGTGTGAATTGTGAAGAGAAGATGACCAAGCACCGAACCCTGAGGCACACCTAATAGTGTGATTCAGATTCTGTACCTGTCGAAAGCTACAGGAAAGTTCATGATACGGCCATGCTGGACACTCGTTTGCTGTTCTTCTTTCATTACTTTTTTTTTTTAAATGAATGAATTGGACAATGATAATAAATAATATATACACACACATATTCAAATACACTGCTGTTCAAAAGTTTAGGGTCAAGTTTTTAAAAAGATTTTAATACTTGTATTCAGCATGGATGCATTAAATTGATCAAAATTAAGTGCAAAAGAGTAAAGAAATTTGTTACAATACTTTTCCTTTGAACTTTCTTTTCATCAAATAATTCAGAAAAAAAATGTCTCATGGTTTCCATGGAAATATGAAGCAGCACAACTGTTTTCAACACACATGGATATCTGATAATAATCAGAAAACTTTCTTGAGCAGCAAATCTGCATATTATTATGATTTCTGAAGGATCATGTGACACTGAAGACTGGGGTAATGATGCTGAAAATTCAGCTTTGATCACAGGAATAACATCAAACATTACATTTCAACAGAAAACAACTATATTAAAGGTGCAGTGTGTGATTTTTAGCGACATCTAAGTTTTGACTTGAAATATTTTTTCTATTAAGGTCTATGTAATGTCTCAACTTAAAAGTACAAAATCCTAACGCGCTGTCTAAACAAACCATTTATGTTAAGTAAAAAATTCGTACATCCAGAGGGTGGCAGTATAGTGTGAGCCAACTTAATACAATTGTGTTCAATCTGCTTAATATATGTACAATTTAAGTTTACTTAATCCGTTTGTGTTGGATTACATGATTGATTTGTGTTGCGTTAACTGAAACTGGGCAGTGCTTGTTAGTTCCCAGCATGCTTTGCATATGGTTGAATAAACTCAAAACTAAGTGTTAATTTATGTTTTTTTTTTTGAGAAGACTTGATAGTGTGTAATTGTGTTTAATATTAAATTGCATTGGAATTATTAACCATTTAAATTAGCATGGGTTACCATTGTGGAGCATTTTGTTTGGCTGTCAAATGATTTCCTATTGAATTGGTTGAAGGAGCATGTACATCTTAGCATTTAAGATGCTAATATGTGCTACTGTTAGCAAATAGCTAGCTATAGTCTTTCAATTTAATTATGCGTCATTTGTTAATTAAATATTAATGGATGAATGAATATAAAAAATACCTGAATCATGTCAGGAAGCCTATAAAATTCACGTTGAGAACTACTTAAAGGGACACTGTGTAGTCCTGTGGGTATTTTATTATCTGAAATCAATATTTTTATTCATAAATATGTCCTTAATGGTGTACAAATACCTCTGCAAATTATCTGACTTATCCCCGTAAATGAAGAATTTATTATCTTAATTATCATGGGACGGGTAGGTTCACGGAGGCTTCCATGTCGTTCCGCCATCTTGAAAAACTATAATAGCAGAGAGTGTCAAAAAGTACCACCAGCCAAACGCGTTTCCACAACGCGTTTTCGTTCAGACTCAGAGCTAGCGTCACGTGACTGAAAGCATCAGAAACGGAGGAGGAGAGCATTGAGGCGCATCGCGGGCAAGTTTAGTTTAGTGCATTGCACTCCTATGTTTTTTTATTTCTCTATTATTTGTAACGTTAATGGCGGACCATACATACGCCGAGCCACAGGAGAAGACCTCGTCGCAAAAAAAGGCCAGACTTGAAAGAAAAAAGGAAACGTGACCGGAGATTGCAAAAAACCAGAGTAAATGTCGGGATAAGTTAGCGTTTTCAAGGTGGAAAGAGCTAATGCAGCAGAAAGATTTCAAAAGAGACGCTGAAGTTGCCTGCTTTCTCCTCGACATGCAAGTTAATGTTACAGTCTTACTTAATTTTTTGTCATTGCTTGGTTGTGTATTTTATTATATAGACAGTATAACATTTATAGTTAAAGTTAAACAAACTCTTTGATTAATAGCAGCTGAGTAACGTTACTTTACTCAATAGCTGCCATTGTGAAGGTGCTAAAATCAAGGTTTGTAAGTTTACACTTTATAACCTATAAATTCATTAAGAATATAGAGATAATGATTGTTTTTGCATTGTTTGCACACCTAAGGCTATTTCAAGATTTTAGTTTTCTGACATTTTATGTTATTTATCATTTATACTGTGACCGCATCGAATAATGCAGACGCATACAGTAATTTTGTATGTAGCCTATGGCTATAGTTTCATTTGTGAACATTGGAGAGGGTCAATCCTACTTTGATCGTCTCTTGTAGCTGCCGGGTATCTTTGTCGTCGTTGTGTTGACACTCGCGCTCCTCGTCGTCCATCTCCTCGCCTAGATCCCACTGATCCACTGCCTCTCTGTCCTCTACCTCTTCCTCTCCCTCTTCCTCTCCCTACTTTTGAATCATCCGATAATGATATCTAACAATCACGTAAGTCAGAAAATATAACGAATAAAGTCGGCATTACTACTAATTACAACAGTTCATGTTTTTCAGTGTCAGCAACTAATACTGTAACATTCATTTGTTTGTTGTGTCACGTTGCTGTTTTTTTATTTTTTAATTACAAACCTGTTCATCCGGAGAGAAACTCGATGAAGTGTTACTACAAGACATCCTGTCATAGCATTTTTGGTACATAACGGCAACCGTAGATGCAGTACGCACTTGAAAAAGCGAGGCGCTGGAGAGCAAAATTCGTTTGAATGCAAAACACTTTTTAACCACTAGATGGGGGTAGATCCCACACAGTGTCCCTTTAAATTGGGTTGCTTAAAATAAATTAATTCCATGATGTTGAAGTTACTTTAACAAATTGTATGTTTAACAGAATCCAGTTATGTGGAACTTGTTGTCAAAAAAATTATTAAAGCCAACACATAATTTTTTTTGAGTGTAGATAATTAATTAAAGACACACACCAAAAAGTTAAAATCCTGCAAAACATAAATGTAGTCAAGTGTGTCCAAACTCTTGGCTGATGGGTTAAGCCCAATGCGGTTCTGTGTTGTTTTTAACAAGCTTCCACAGTCGACATGGTTGTCAACACTATTGCAATGTTCAAATGGTACCAGTTCCAAAAACAAAACAAAAAAACAAACAAAAAAAAACAGCTCAGTAAGTCAGTAAGATCATTTGCTCAGGAAAAACTGAGCAAGAAGAAAAGTTTAGGTCAGTAGTTCACTTAAAGAGGATAGAAGACATTAGACAGCTGTAGCTGCCGGTGCTAAATTGCCCCTTAGGGATTTATAAAAATCATATTGTACTGTAAACTTTGGATATGAGCTATGCACCAGAAACTTTTTTCTTCTAAAATAATAACATCAAAACTGTCCAAATCTGTAGCAATAAGAAATGCAATAACCTTTTAAGCAAACATGCCATGTGTATATTGCATTTGTAGTTTATTGACGACATCTGGTACAAAATGTGTTGGATAGCATTGTCACAACATCACATAAAAGAAAAATTAAGTTAACTAACAAAAGGTAGGTTTAAAAGTACAAGTTATTTACAAAATGTATAATCGGAACCATTATAACCAGATCTCATCCTGTTCTGTTATGTTAAGGCATGCATGTGAATTCACACTAAATTTTGAACATTTATTTTAGAAAAGAGATATAATTATATATGAATAAATGTTATATTGCATGTGATTCTTGATCAATGATGACCGTAATGATTTTATAAACAAAAAGAAAGCTGTTAACACTATGTAATGTCATACATGTGTAATTTTGCCAGCTTTGATTGACAGATCATTCTGGTCACAGATTTGAAAAACTAAAGGACAGGTAATGAATCCACTCACAACCACACTGAGGTAGGCTGATCGTGTAAGAGCACGCACAATTACCCTGCTTTATGCTTTTAGCCTTAAAGGTGAAGTGTGTCATTTCTGAAGCACTAGTGTCACCAAATAATGACCCAACCAATGGCAGAACGGCTGTCAGTCAAACAAATAGCCGTGTCCAAACTCGCCACTGGTTCAGTGATTGTTGCTGTGTGGATATGGTCGAGATGCTTAAAGTAATGATAGCAACAACTTTTTGGAGGAAATGTTGTACAAATTTAGTGATCAGCTAATAAATGTACCTGTTTAACAGATTAACATTGTAAAACGCACATTGTTAGACATTTTAAACAGTTGACTCAATCTTTTTTCCACTGACAGCAACAGGTAAGCAGAAGTTAAGTCAATTGTGCCCCCTGGTGGCGGATTTCTAATTTTCGTTTACATTTTTTTACAATCACTTTGCTACTTTTTTTCAGAACCTTGATGTCATTTTTCAAACTTCGAAAAGAAATTAAGGTTTTTGATGAAAACATTCCAGGATTTTCTCCATATAATGGACTTCAATGGGGTCCAAACGGTTCAAGGTCCAAATGAGAGTTTCAGTGCAGCTTCAAAGGGCTTTAAACGACACCAGACGATGAATTTTGAATGTCTGGTTGAATGAACAATGAAAGTCTGAACCAGACATTTTGATGAACGAGTTTGAACCAGGAGAGTCACGACGCGCATCACAGAACAGAGCAAGGCAAGCATTTGTGCTTATAAAACTTAAACTTTTTGATTTATTTTTTAAATGACCTCTCGTTTTGCTAGATAAGACCCTTATTCATCGTCTGGTGTCATTTTAAAGCCCTTTGAAGCTGCACTGAAACTCTCATTTGGACCTTGAACCGTTTGGACCCCATTGAAGTCCATTATATGGAGAAAATCCTGAAATGTTTTCATCAAAAACCTTAATTTCTTTTCGACTGAAGAAAGAAAGACATGGACATCTTGGATGACATGGGGGTGAGTAAATTATCAGCAAAAGTTTTTTTAAAAAGTGAACTACTCCTTTAAGTTGTGTCATATTGAACAGGTGAGTTTTGTTGAATGATCAAATTATCTAAGTTGTATGTGTATTGCATCCAAGCAATTGAGAAAAGGGTTAAAAGTTTTGAAAAATGTGAGTTTTGTGTCTAGAGTTGTGAAAAATGACATCAAGGTTCTGAAAATAGAAACAAAGTGATTGTAAAAAACTAATAAAGGGGTAAATATTCCACTTAATACTTTAATAGTTAACAGACCAAAATTATAATTTATAAGTAACTAATTTTCCAGGATAAATAACTTGGCAACACTTAATTTTACAGTGCCAATATAATGAATTAATTAAAAATAATAATAAAAAAACTACAACAAGAATTATGTGCAATTAATTACACACATCACTACGAATAAAATTACACTAAACATATGTGGTTTATTAGTATTATGCAGCAGTAAAACTAAAAATAAAAGTTCCAAAAGGGTGTTTTTGCAGTGATGCCATAGAAGAACATTTTTGGTTCCCCAAAGAAACTTTTTTCCACTATAATGAAACTTCTGTGGAATGGAAAGGTTCTTTATAGAAGCATCAATGCATCTAAAGAACCTTTATTTCTAAGAGAGTAATAGCAAACGCTGCAATACAAAGTGTGACCAACATATTTGCGAATCTGTGTGTGATTTACATCACTCGATCCTATGTCATAGTGAGTGGTCATATAAAGCCAGATTAGAAACAACCAATCAAAGCTTCTGTTTTTACATCTATGTATCAAACTGGCATTTCTAAGGCACTTATTATTGTATAAACACAGCACTAACTACTACTAGACAGACGGCATTTAAATTACACAATATTGCATTTAAAAAACTTGATCTGAAAACTATTTCAAGATTTAAAAAACTCACCTCCCAAAGTTGTTCAGCATCACTGCATTATTCAGAACACATGACTTGGTATCTAACTGTTAATGTGTTTTCTACTGTAATGTACATGTAGCATTCATTTGATGTTTGAGTCACCTCATAGGTCAGATCCACAGAAAATCCTACTCTAGGGTGTTTGCGGTGACTTGCGGATGTCTAACAGCAGCGTTTGGTGGAGGGAGGAGGCTGTCGTGTCAGTTTGAAGGAGTCGTGACTGTCCGCATCCGTGTTCTCCAGCGAGAGATCTGTTGAACCTGCACACAGATGCGAACAACATGAACAATTATGACACTTCTAGTTAGTGTGCACATGTCATTGCATTGGATTGAATACAGTGGCCACTAGCAAAATGAAACTCGATCTTTCCAAACACAAACTGATGTAAAATGTGACACAGAGGTGATGGAGATGACTAAGAAATATTTGCAACAAGTTAAAATAAGCGTGTGTGTCATCGTCCCGGACAGCTTGAATGAGATACGGCGCTAAAGGAGTTATTTTAACTCTCATAAATGTAATAATGTGCAAAGCCCTGAAATTTGGGGTCGGTAAAAGTTTTTAATGATTGTGAAGAAAGAAGTCTCTTTAATTGCACCAAATCTGCATTTATTTAAAGAAAAAGTGTAAAAAATTAAATCTTGTAAAATATCATTTAAAATGTTTTGCTTTTGCTGCTCAAGAAACATTTTTGATTATCATCAATGTTGAAAACAGTCATTTTTGAACAATTTATTTAAAATAGAAATATTTTATAATATAACATTATGTCTTTACTATCACTTTTGATCAATTTAATGCATCCTCGCTGAATAATTTTTTTTTTTTTAAACATACTGCCCCAAAACCTTTGCGAACAGTAGTGTGGTCATTGAGAATTAGTGTGTTTTTATGCAAATTGCCATTTCATCATTTTATACAAGCAATCAGTCCATCCAGGATTTCACAGGCCTTTTTTGTGATTGTTGCGGCCTAAAATGCCTGATGTTGCGGCCGCTTCTTTAAAAAGTTGCGAATAAAAGTTGCGAATGTTCTGCATGTTTTTATAGGTTAAAACGGCAAAGGTAGATAGATTTTTACTTAAAGTGCTCATATTATCCTTTTTGGCTTTTTCCCTTTCATTTATTGTGTTGTTATATTTTTTTTTGTGCATGTTATAGGTTTACTAAGAGAGAAAATTCAAAAGTCCACCCCAAAGGGACTTATTATGTCCCACAGAAAACACTGTTCATCATCTGCAAAACCTAACAAAGCTTCTTTTTTTTTAAAACAAGATCTGCACCTGCAAAAAAGTTGACAGCATTTATGTTGAAAGATGCCAATACTAATAAAGTGCAAAATACAGTTTTAGGAATAGCCACTAAAATTAAATGGTGGAAAAATCTAAAGTTTGATAATGTATTTTAATATAGCTATAGCTATAATATAGCCGCATATCCAATAAAGCTGTTCTCATTTCCTTAATATTTTTTATTTTTTTTTGTCAGACTATAGAACGAGTGGGCTAGCTATTTTTTATGTGTACATTTTTCTGAATTGAGAGAGTTCGGGATCTGGGTGAACTAATGCACTGTGATAGTGAGTCGCCTATTACAAGTGATAAACACAAGAAAAGAAAGGAAAATAAAATGGTCAAACTCAGTTCTTTAAATGAAACTGAGCAGATAAGTCCGTGGAAACAACACTGCTCATTCGCGTCTGTCTCACTGAACAGGGACGTAGAGAGAGGTGTGACGGCAGGGAGAAAGCAAACCTCGCGCTCGCAGGATTGTGCTGGAGGTTTGTCCCAAAAGCCGCTAGATTTGTCTCTAGTCGCTTTTTTATATCACTAAAGGGGTCTGCAATGTCGCTAAAAATAGCGATAAAGACGCTAAGTTGGCAACATTGGCCTTTTCTGTTATTTTTGTCGGTAGCCTAAATGTGAGACGTTGGCAGTCCACATCTGTTGCGTCTTCTGGACAAAAAAAGTGAGTTTGCTGATGTTTGACGACGCTTTGCAGGAGACCGCGACGCGATGATTGGTCAAAGTTGCGGTGATTTTTCAAAATTGCAAGGCGCACTGAATTCACGTGGATTTGTTGAAGTTGCGTTAATAGTTGCGATCGCGACATCGCGAAATCCTGGAGGAACTGAGCAATACATCACTCAAAGCAATGAATTAAAGCTAGTTTGAGCATATTTGAAAGGTTTCGGCTCCATAGTGTGCCTAACAACCCTTTCAACCCTGTCATGTTGATGAAATAATATTGTGGCGAGCAGGACGAGGCCGAGGGACATGAGAGCGGCACCTGTGAGACGCACCGGTCGCACATTCTTCATTTACAAGGATAAGTCAGATAATTGGCAGAGGTATTTTTACACCATTGAGGACATATTTATGAATAAAAATATTGATTTTAGAATAATAAAATACCTAAAAAAGTACACATTGTCCCTTTAATCTGCATTTCCACCCACGATGCCACGATTTGTTTTTAGACAAGTGACAACAGTGTAACCTGTTCTAATGCAATGGCAAAGGTTTGAGCAAAGTCGTTGCTGCACAGACGAGCGCACAACACTATGTGATGAAAAAAAAAAAATGAGATGACTCAATGTAACTACACAACAACTACATACATCTATCCACTAACCATTCAGAAACATCCATGTGCGTCTCAAGTTGCAACCTCTTCTTGAATCTCTCCATAAAGCTGCACTACGCTACTGTCATTTCTGAAATTTGATTTTGTTATTGCCGAGTATCCGAAGCGCAGCTCTTTTGCATTTAAAGAGACACACAAATAGGGATGGGCATTTTTCAAAAATATTGCATTCGAATATTCGGGCTCATAAAAATCGAATATTCGAAATATTCATTTATTTAAATTATGTTTAACGAAAAAGGCGTTATTTTTAAGTTATTTTTTTTTGTCACCATTTCTGGACAAGCTTACAATTAGGCAATACACAACAAGCTTACAATAGTAATTAAAGTTTTCTTTTAGTTGAAAACATTAAACAGTAGGCCTAAGTGTAAACAAAAAATATCAAAAAAGCATTATTAAAAGCATGCTCAAGCAGCGCGAGCGAAAAAAAAACCCTAATAAAGCAGATTGCGTCAGATATCGTACAGAACGTACACATATACACACACACACACACACGAGTCAGCAAATGATTGATTATCGAGTTTATATTGTTTCACGTTTATGTTGAGAAAACAATAATATCTAACGTTACATGCAGGGGCGCCGCCAGCACTTTATACTCGAGTGAGAAAAGACGCGCGCTGACAGACGTTTCAGAGACACAAAGAGAACGGGGTTTCTAACAGCACTTTGCATTTTCTGTTCTTAAACCGGTCTCCCTTAACGAAACCTAAAGGAAGTATGTCTCAAAATCATTTTGCTATTAGATAAGTTAACATCTTTGATCACGCGGGTCCAGCTGCGCTTACCTGCAGTTGTGATGCAATAATGAACAGCTGTCTTTCCTCACTCGACTGTTTGGATTTCATATGATTTCTCATGGTGATGATATCATAACTCAGATTAATTAATTAATTTGATCAAAAGAAATTCTGTTTAGAAAGATCCTTTTCAAGTAACGTTAATTCCAAACTTTGCGAGGCAGACGACAACATTATGTGATCAAATACAGACAACTTGTTAACACACTCCACAGCGCCATCCAGTGCATTTAATCGTAACTGCGAAGTTAGTTCTTAGGATTTATCATGGACTCACTGCATTTACGGCCAGCAAAGCAACGTATTCAAAATTCGAATAGTATTTTATTTTTCGAATAATAATTACATTATAAATAATTACATTATTATAAATTATAATAAATATTACAAATTCAAATATTCGTGCACATCCTTACACACAAACACCACGTTTTTGTCCACACCCAAAAAGGGCAAATTTGACACGCTATAATAAATGATATGGGGGCTATTTTGAGCTTAAATTTCAAATACACATTCTGGGGACACCATAGATTTAGATCGTGTTAAAAGGGGCATAATGTGTCACTTTAAGTGATTTTTCTATTAGTACAGTAAATCACTAACTTGAGAACGCTTAATAAAATACTTGAAAATGTGAGTAAATGAGGGAGAAGATAATAGTGTCAAAAAAAAAATGCAAATAAAATGCTCTAGCAATCCCTATAGGAGGATCTTTGTTGACATCATTGTACGCATGCGCGAGTCGTTGGGTGGCAAGAAAACAATAGAATGACCGGCTGTAAAGACGCGACAAGCACTTTCAAGAGAGTTAGCAGGCAAAATCCACAATATATAAGCACTTTAATATCTGACGACCGGAGGAGGTTTGGAGAGAAGCTCAAAATTTGTATTGGTGAGAAATTGAAGTTATTCAATGTGATTTGGAATGTCAAAAAACATCTCGCCCGTGTCTTGGCCACTCTAATCTACTGGGGAGACATTTATTCTTATTTAGGACCCTTCACTCATGAAATATTAAAGGCTTTCAAAAGCCTGCAGGGCTATGATTATTTTGTTTCTCGAAAAGTTGGGCCGATCTTTTCTGCCAAACAGAAAGCAGTGATAATGCTAAAAGCAACATGACATCATGATTTTTGCTTAAACATACACGTCACTTTCAAATCAAGTGGTGTGTTATCTTTATGCATTTTGAGCTATGCGTGTATGTCTATGCCGTTAAATGCAGCGAAAGAAGTAATGTAGATCTACATCTGGGGAGCGATATTTTTTTCCTAGGATGGTAGGGGAAGACTCATAAATGTTATTGACCACAGTGACGGGTAGGTTTAGCTACGGGGTTGGGGTGGGTCATATATTTATATATACAGTAATGTAACGTTAAGTCAATGGCGTTCATAAACACGCTGAAAAGCGATTATGCGTGTTGGAAATACGAATTGGCGTGTTTTACATGAGCCATTTCATGAGATCAGACTGTTAAAGCAGAGGTTAGACCTGGCCAACGTGTAAAACAATCAAATTACAGGTATCTAGCGGTGTTTCTTGCCACACGATTCCCATGATGCAACGCGACAAACGTAAACAATGACGACACAAAAGATCCTCCTATAGCTGTAGTGTTTGCTGTGGTGGGTCAGGTGTAGCGTGAACACTTGACTAGTTTTAGTGACACTTACTGATTTTCTGGAACAGCTCCTCTATGTTAACTGCATTTCTGGCACTGGTCTCCATAAATATGGCAGCAATTGACTCTGCAAAATCTTTCGCCTCTTTAGTTGGAACTTCCCTAGAAAAAAAAAAAAAAACATTGAATATGAGTAAATAATGAACTAGCTCACAGTTATCACCGAGCATTGTTAGCATGAGGGGTTTGTCTAACCTATGGCAGGACCGAAACAAACAGCAGAGGGGTTCATTGAAAATGGATTGCCTGCAAATGTTGTGTATTTATACAGATGCAAAGACCAACAGTCCAGTGGATCCATTAGGATTTGACTGGATTGCAAGTTTTGATGAAAGATTATACTTCAATTTCTTTGGAATAACATGCACATTAAGAGCAGTTTCTGTTTAAAGACTGTTAATTGTCAGTTTTGATTTCATATAAACTTCAAGTACATTTATCACACAATATGCATGTATTAGACATTAAACCTGATTTTACAGTTAAAACTGAATTACGGTTTTATCAACCTGATGTCACCCAGATCGTTCTTATTTCCTGCTATGGCCACAACAATATCCTCTGGCCCATGTTCCTTCAGCTCCTTTACCCACTTCTTTAACGTCTGGAAAGAGTCCTGCAGAAACCAGACACGTCACAAAACATGCCACACAAAAAACACAAGCTGTCGTTTCATACAGCAGAGAAAACAGATACAAAAGAGATCTCATATGTAAAATCTCTTTTCAAATCAACAATTATTTCAATAAACGGCATCTTAAACACAGTTAAACATGCTCTTTAAATAGAAACAACTTGGAAAGGAATCGGCACAAACACACTATGACGCAACTTACGAGTTTAGTGATGTCATACACAACGACGGCTGCCGCAGAGCCTCTGTAATACATGGGAGCCAACGAATGAAACTGGAGAGAAATAACATATACTTTGTTAATGTTGGGAAATTTCTAAATTAACATAAATGTTATGTTTTAACCTTCAAATGGTCTTCATTTCCTGTTTACACTTCTGGGCTTCGGGGTCTATACGACCCAACAATTGAGTAATTGTACAAAAAATATACATTTTTAATCATACAAATAATATATACATCATAATATATCATTTTTTTGTTTACTTCTCATCTATTCATTAATGAAGTACTTTTGTATCCATATACCACACCATTCTTCAACACCATTAGCTTGCATATGAAATATTTTTTTTATGGTACATTGCATCTATGCTCTAGTACTAGGCCTTCATTTCTGTGTAACAATTTTCAGATTTATGCCAGATTATTATTTAATATATTTTATATTTTTTATATATTTTTTTATTTTCTATTTTTTTTTTTATTTCACATTTACCATTCATTTCAATGTGAGATGTTCATTTATTTACCCCAAAGATCAGAAGTGTAAACATTTTTTTTTTACATACCTTCAGAACAACCAAATCAAGCCCAGTTTTTTTGTGTGTATAAATAGCTAATTTATGAAAAGTACCTTTTTTTAATTAAGTAAAAGTCGATTGGGGTCATATAGACCCCATGACCCGATTGAGGGCTTCATAAGGCTTCACTATTGCTCATACTTCAGGCAAGGTTTGCACCAGAAAACACCACTCACATTATCTTAAAAAAGCATGATGTAGTTACAGTAAACAGCATTGATGATAAATAAAGCATATTAGGATCACTTGAGCTGGTTTTGGGTCAGACAGATGCAGGAGATTTGCTGTAATGAAGTAGATGGTAATTACATCTGAGCGAGTTCAAAAGGGGACAAGTGATCTGAACAGATGCACAAGCTAATAGTGAACAAGACGTGAACACAAAGTAATGCCAGCACTTCTCAAACTCACACACACACACACACACCGCACCCAACGAGTCACACCTACAGTGAACTCTGAACTGTGAGTGTATCCTGGAAACTGAATCATATTTCTCTAAATACTAACTGATGACAAAGGTCTGACCTAGAATTGCATCCTTTAATCTTGTGTTAAAGGGAGAGATCAGTATCTAAAAATAAACTTCTTTCATCATTTACTCACTCACAAGATGCTCCAAATGTAAATGACAGAATTGACTTTTTTGAGTGAACTCTACACTGAAAGGAATCCGTTGTGTGCATGTGTGTGTGGAGAACAGAAGCTGAATGCGATGGATCATGGGAGTTAATCAGAACTGATGCTTCGTTTATTATTTTTATTATTTGTGTGGTTGTATGAAGCTTTAAGACAGACGTAGATGCATGAATCTAAACACAAATGTATGGAATTAGATTGGGTGAAATAAAACAAACAAACACATACAGTAAATGAGTAAAGCACATACATGTATGATATTGGCCATAAAGGCCCTTTTAGATACACTTTTCATAAAACGTTCATACACCTAAACTCTAATTTATGAATAAAACAAACTAAACACTCACCCGTTCCTGTCCTGCGGTGTCCCAGATCAGAAACTTGTGAAGTTCATTTCCACACAGGACGTGTCTTAGTTAAAAATGATGCACTGAAAAACAAAATAATTATCTTTATTATTATGATTAAAATATGGTAACACACACACAAAAGTCACTGTTTGGATTTAAATAGGCACATTCTTAAGAGTCTATGATTGGATCATTATTGCAGTGATTATGTTTCATGCACCTGTAGATGGAAATAAACGTTGTTGTGATGTTATTTCCATCAATATTTGGTCAAGATATTGTTTTGAGTCCAGGTGTGTGTAAAGTCTCAAAGATATCACTGAATTAAATGTCTAGGTGCAAAATGGTTCTTCATGCTCCTCCCAACCATTCGTTCACAGTTTGATGAATCTTGACTTTGTAATCTTGGAAAATGACATAATTCATCTTCCTACATGGGTGTTTAAGAGATAAAAAGCTACACACTACATCAATTAAGGTTAGAATAACTGTTGCCAAACATATAACATGCTAGAAACATAATAATCACTGAAATAATGATCCAATCATTTGGCATGCATGATATATCGGCCACTATTCGAGTATCGGCCGATATTTGTTCATTTTTATGTTATCGTTCTCGGCCCGATAATAAAATTTGGCTGATAAATAATAAATTCCTTCAACACTTGAGACACTTAAGATACGCACTGTTCAACATGATTGCTTGAAATATGATTGGAATCAAAGGAAAATATAATTAAGTGCAAAATGTGCTGTCATATCGGCTATATAAAATTATAATGAGAACATTATAATTGTGTGATTGGGAAATGGCTTTTAATTGTGAGACTTTTGTTTTTGCAATCAGGCTCTCAAAAATTATATAAATATTGGATTTTGATTTATCAGCCGATATATTGGTTATCGGCTTTCAAATATCAAGAATTATTGGTTACTCAGTATTAGGCCAAAATGTTCACATGGGTGCATTCCTATCCAATCATAGACTATTTAGATTCAAACATTGACTTTTTTTGGTCGGACAGTGGGCAATAATAAAAATGAATAATAATCATTATAAAAAAGCAAAATTGCACAATGCTCTAAACTAATATTATACAGACATCATTCAAAAAGGAAATGACAACGCTAACCATGTCCTAAAATATGCACACACACACAAAAAATATATATATTTTGCAAGTGCTTCTGTATGAAGTGTAAACTGTGCAAAAGAGAAAAGCTAAAAATATTCTCTAGTCTTGTGCTGATGTAAACGAAACTGAGAGGAAACAAACAAACTGACTCGGAATCAGCTGTTCCAGACCAAACAGGACTCAGAGTTCGAATCCGGAGTATTTGACTCATAAAGGAATATTTAGGCCCCGTTTACACGATGGGAAAACACAGATATTTCTCTGCGTTTTGCCCTCTCATTTACACGAAAACGCCGTTTTTATCACTGAAAACGATTATTTCTAAAAAAATCGCAAAGTGGAGATTTTTGAAAACGCCGGATATTTGTTGTCGTGTAAACTGGGAAGAAACGGCGTTTTAGGTTCTCTCCTGTCGATTCCAGGATTCTGATTGGCTTGCATGGCTTTATCCTTAACCCCTACACTGCCGCCTTAGGTTTAGCATAGTTATGATGGCGCTCGACGGCGTATGTATGCGAGTGTGTAAACGATGTTATTTTTGAAAGCGGAGAGGGGAAAATATTCGTTTTGCTAAATACCCGGCTTTGTGTAAACGTGGCCTTAGAAACTGATTCATCCAGCAGAGCAGAACGAAGGTGGTCTTCATGCTTCACTTCAATTGTGTAAATAATATAAATATGATTTTTAGTAAACAGATGCCCCTACCCTATTGTTGGACTGATGTTGTGGTCAAAGTGATCTTGAACAAAATCGACACACAATACTTGATTTCCCGACTCCAGTGTCCTGTGATTATGAGAAAAGAAAATCAAACAGATGTCATATAACTATCAAATACATTAAACATTGACGTCTAAATGTGTCTCGCTGATAAAGTGCCTAACTTGATGTGTAAAGGAGTAGCCTAGTTCACTTTAAATAAAAACATTTTGGTAATAATTTTCTCACCCCATGTCATCCAAGATGTCCATGTCTTTCTTTCTTCAGTCGAAAAGAAATTAAGGTTTTTGATGAAAACATTCCAGGATTTTCTCCATATAATGGACTTCAATGGGGTCCAAATGGTTCAAGGTCCAAATGAGTTTTAGTGCAGCTTCAAAGGGCTTTAAACGGACACCAGACGAATGAATAAGGGTCTTATCTGATGAACAAAAAAAGCTTTGTTCATTTTGATGAATGAGTTCGAACAGGAGAGTAACGAACGCTCATGACAGAACAGAGCAAGGCGAGCATTTGTGTTTATAAAACTTAAACTTTTTATTTATTTTTTAAATGACCGATCGTTTCGCTAGATAAGACCCTTATTCATAGTCTGGTGTCGTTTAAAGCCCTTTGAAGCTGCACTGAAACTCTCTTTTGGACCTTGAACCGTTTGGTTCCCATTGAAGTGCATTGTATGGAGAAAATCCTGGAATGTTTTCATCAAAAACCTTAATTCTTTCACCTGAAGAAAGAAAGACATGGACATCTAGGATGATGGGAGTGAGTAAATTAGTAAAGAGTAAATTATCAGCAAATTTTTTTTAAGTGAACTACTCCTTTAAGTAATATGTGACTTCAAGTGACTTTAAAAAACATTTATTGCTGCACAGTAGAGTGTGACTTCATAAATATCTGCAGAATGCATACCGTACCATGCACGGAACTTTTCTGGATGTATAGAATACATGGGTGACCTAAACTTGCTATTACGTATATAACTATAAAGCACTTGCTCAGAATACTGTACCCCATAATGCAATGCACTTAACCTTAACTTGGTGTGACAAATGAACCAGACGTAATATGAACAAATATGAAACAACAGCAACTTGAATGATTATTTTATCTGATTGCTACTCAGCTAGTAGGCTAAATTATATTTAGTGTCATCGTGTACTAATACTAACTGCTTACTGTATAGAGTATGTTCGACGTATGTAAAACAGTAGATCACTAAAAGTTTCAAACTTTAGTAAGCTACATTGTTGTCACATGACCTCATTACATTAATCCAGTCATAACTTCAGGTTAACTTTAACCAGAGTCAAAATCAGTTGCAACTAGGCCATCTGGGAACAGTGATGTAGTGTGCTCTTCCAAAGCAATGTATTCTGTTTTTTAAACAGTATGCAACATCATGCACTATATACTGCAGAGTACGCTAGAATTCCATTTCGAACACTGCCAGTCTCCAGCGACAGGCGGTGACGTCATGGCCGCAAACATTCCAAAAGAATGAATTTATGCGAAAACAATTCCAGCTTTGGCTCCATAAAAACACAGATAAGTTCTTTGTGTTCGCATTTCACGAAGCTTTGCGTGACTGAAAGAGGACATTCGTGACGACAAAACATCTCAACGCGTTAATTATGAGAAAAGGAAGCCGGAATCATCACAGTTCCAGTCAGTCTGTTGTGCGTCTGAAGCGTTTGAAGCCGCAGACGGAGGAATCTCAACACTCACCCCTAGCAGACAAACTTTCAATTCCCTGATGGCCATTGTGAAGCACGTTATGGCAGCTGAAGCATTATTCTAACAGTCCCCGGTGTTGTTCTGTCGACTCTCATCTATTCACGGTCACAGCAGACTGTTCATCTGTAAAACACAAACTCTGACCATCACCCTCCCAGATCTAACGGAAACCGACTGGAGAAATTCGGCTAAGCTGTCATTCACGTCACGTGATGACATAAACCCCGCCTTAAAGAGAGAGGCGCTGCTAAACGACTCATAATAACATTCTAATAACAATAAAACCGAGCGTGTTGTGAATAATGATACATTATTAAAGTAGTTCACTTTTAAAAAAATTGCTGATAATTTACTCACTAATTTACTGTCCATGTCTTTCTTTCTTCAGTCGAAAAGAAATTAAGGTTTTTGAAGAAAATATTCCAGGATTTTCTCCATATAATGGACTTCAATGGGAACCAAACGGTTCAAGGTCCAAATGAGAGTTTCAGTGCAGCTTTAAAGGGCTTTAAAGACACCAGATGATGAATAAGGGTCTAATCAAGCGAAACGATCGGTCATTTCAAAACTAAATAACAGAGTTTTAGTTTTATAAGCACAAATGCTCGCCTTGCTGTTCTGTGATAAACGTCTTTTTTTTTTCGAGTCATGACTCCGAAAAGACCCTTATTCATCGTCTGGTGTCGTAAAAGCTCTATGAAGCCGCACTGAATCTCTCATTTGGACCTTGAAGCGTTTGGTTCCCAATAAAGTCCATTATATGGAGAAAATCCTGGAATGTTTATCAAAAACCTTCTTTTCTTTTCGACTGAAGAAAGAAAGACGTGGACATCTTGGATGACATGGGGGTGAGTAAATTATCAGCAAGTTTTTTTCGAAACGAACTACTCCTTTAATAATTGGCATATACTTTTATCATTCTAAAGTCGTTTAATTATTGAAGTTTTCTCTGCATGGTAAAGCTGTTTAAGACAGAGAAATTCTTCGTCTCTATGCTTCTTGTGATAAATTAGACCACATAATTGTGTTAATAAATCACTAAACACACTGTAAAAAATATTGTTGGTTTAACTTAAAAAAATTGAGTAACCTGGATGCCTTAAAATTTTATGTTGATTGAACTGGAAAATGTAAGTTAATACAATGAAGGAGATTGATTTAATCATCAAAAACTCAAAATAATAAGTTATCTGAACTAAATAAATTATTTAAGTTGATTTGACAAAAGAAAAAATGTGATAACAAATCTTGAAAATATTTTTTTTACAGTGCACACAATACAGCATCATCATTGCCTTCTGTCGATCCATGATATTCTGCATTCCAGTGAAAAACGTTCAAACTTAAGTTACTGTCCAACCTATCATTTTATTTAGATGGCAGCTTTCAGTTCACAATGATCATGAGCTACAAAAGCTTTGTCTATAATATGAAAAACTATGATTTCCAAAAGTAGATGAGCAGGTACATATCTCTTTGAGATCAATTCTAGCAGAGACATTAAGGAAAAACAAGCTTTTTTAACATCTGATATAATTGACAATCAGTCTGTCAATAGCTTTGATTAGAATTATACAGTATTGAAATGCATTTCGCTTACTTGACATCATGACAAGAAAGAAAGAGGGAAAAACAAACAAACAAACAAAGCAAAAATGAGGGTGGAAATAGGTGATATACGAAAAAGAATAATACACTATCATCCAGTAGTACGTTAGCATTCAACAAGACAAAAATAATAATAATAAAGTGATATTGACAGAATATCAGTATTAAAAAGAGAAGAATTGGTAACAATCTAGTGCAAGTTTCCACTAAAACATCAATCAGTGTGAAGAACATCTGTAACAACTGTGCCAAAACCTACTTAAAACAAAAACTGAATGTTCATATTTCACCCCAAATCAAAAGAAAAATAAGACCTTTTGCAGAAAAAAAGCCTTTTTAATACGGTCTAATTAATTAATCACAATTAATCGCATCTAACATAAAAGTTTGTAATAATATATGTATTTACATATATATATATATATATATATGAAGAATTCAGATGCAAAAGCCTCTTAGTGCCATTTGAAATCTTCTTCTAGAATTATCATTTTACTCAAGTTTTAAGTTCAGTAATTTCACTTTAATGACAATTAATAGGTAATCTTCATTGCAGTAATCTTCAAGTGAACTTAAATATACAAGTTTGATAAAAATTATCATTCTAGAAGATTTCAAATGGCACTTAGAGGCTTTTGCATCTGAACCTCATTCTATATATATATATATATATATATCAAATGTCAAATGATAAATCACATCCAAAATAAAAGTTTGTTTTTACATAATATACGTGGGTCCACTGTGTATAATTATATATATATATATATATATATATATATATATATATATATATATATATATATATACATATATGCATATGTATATTAAAGAAAAAAATTATTTATATATATAAAATATTTATATTTATATATAATATAAATTATATATAAATCTATATACAGTATATACATGGAATTATTTCTTAAACATATACAAGCATGTGTGTGTATTTATATATACACAAAATAATTATACACAGTGCACCCACATATATTATGTAAAAACAAACTTTTATTTTGGATGCGATTAATCACGATTAATCATTTGACAGCCCTAATATATATATATATATATATAACTTTTATGTCACATGCTATTAATTGATTTGACAGCACTACTTTTTCCATTTCATGACCATTTCTGTCAAAAAAAGCTTCATTTTATTTATGCAAAATTTTCTTTTGATATTGCGGTTAAACATTTCTTTTTGAGATTCAGCGCACCACCTTCACTTATTTAACCATCCCATACTACCCCTCGAAATTCAATCAGAAATACTCTTGTGCTTCATTAAATTGGTCTTAAAAAACAGAGTGACGTAACGTGAAAGCACGGAAACGAACAAAAATGTTACCAATTCCACAACAAACGTTCTAGAAGTGCACATCTGCACACTTTAGTGCAGTTACAGGCCTATATATGTTGACTATTAAATAGTGAGATTTAGAATAAACGTTCAAAACCGATTCCTTTGAATATCTGAATAGGTAAAAATACAATCTGCTTGCATAACAATGTCTTCAGAGTAATTCTTCAGTCACCTTTGGCACAGTGGTTTCAGAACACACACCACTTCATGTTCACGGACCTCGACCTACAACAGGAGAACTGGCCGCCCACTAGGATTTCTGCACCTTTTCCCCACATTGGTAATAGACATCCAGGATACTTCTCGGTGCACTTTCTCATTTGAACTAAACTGCATAAATAAAGTGAAGCATTTGGCGTCTAAAAAGATGATTGCAGTTGCACGTCATACGGATGTTTGTCGCACACAGGCTGCAATTACATTTGGTGCATCGTAACAACCTATTATGCTCAATATTTCATGGTTTAGTTTCTTGAGGTGAATAATAAGAAAAGATGTCCAGAGGTTACATTTAAACCCAAATTGAAACGGAAAAATATTTTTGCATGAAGAAAATGCAAACTAGTGTAAGGACAATTAAGATTTTCTCTCTTTTTTGCATTACAGCATTATTTTCATGACTATTAAAGAACAATTTGCGACTAAATTACTATACAATTTCTTAGATTTAAATTGGCATAAAGGCAGTACAACAAATAATGCTGTGATTTTATAATGTAAATAATATATTGTATTTTTTTCTTCACATTTCTGTAATGAGATTGATATTTTATTTGCATTAAGGTAATGAGAATTATGGGAAAATGTGCTTAATTGTCATGCTAATAATTTTATAATGTGTATATATATATATATATATATATATATATATATATATATATATATATATATATATATATATATATATATATATATATATATATATAAAAATATATATATATATATATATATATATATATATATATATATATATATATATATATATATATATATATATAAAATATATATATATATATATATATATATATATAAATATATATATATATATTTTTTTTTGTCCTAAAAAAAGCTTAATTTTCTACATGCAAAATATAAATAAAAAATATTTTGGGGGAGTTGTGTGGTGCAACGTGAGCTGGACAGGTAATATTCACTTTTTGAAACAAAAACCCCTAATACTCTTAACCGTTTGTAAAAAAAAAAAAAATGATGAGAATCACCCTGTCCATTTAGGCAAGGGTCAAAGGGCAGATCTAATAAATCCGAGCACTCACAAAGATTGTGCTGCTGCAACTTCACACACAAACGTAAACGTGTCAAAAGAATCCAATTCCAGTCAGTTGTAGATAATGACCAATCAAACACTCGTCTCTCTTTTGACCTACGTTTCACAGATTGAGTCTGATCACATCTTCTCTGTTATCTGCTGTCCAGTTTTCTGCCAGTGTAATGAATCTCATTTCACCTTGTTGACCCTTGACCCAAGATGTCACAGTCGTGTGATAAGTTTCATGATGGTCATCCGGTTTACAGGTTGGCCTCCCTCTTGTCTTTGCTGGGCGATGGCTTCATCGCAATCTTTTCCAGGCTTCCCATTGGTTGAGGCGGCAGCTGCAGCAGCAGTGGTTTCTATGGCGACTGCTGCGAGCACGTTTGATTGGTTTCATCCGCTTTAGATCGTTCCTCTGGGCTGGGCTGGGAGGGCGGGGCCTGTTCGGCAGAGGGCGGGGCTATGAGCTCCTGCTGTAGCTTGTGACTCTGAAGAAGGCGGAGCTGGACACGCAGTTCCAATATGGCCTCCTGTTCCTCATGGATGGCCTGATTCAGATGAGTGTTTTTATTCTGGAGAGAAAATCAAAAACATAGAGCTCTCATCATGAGACTAATACAATGGCTTCTCAGAAATGGCTTATCAAACAAGAAAAACTGTTGATTTCACGCTATGGGGAATTGATTGGATCAGTGTTGTTTGCTAATTGCTGCGCTCTCATATGAGTGACAGGTTGCTGGAGGCATTTTTGTCCCGCCTTCACACTGATGCATTCAGGAGATGTCGTTGTGAGGGAGAGGGGAAGTTAATGTTTTGAGGGCAGATGAACGAAAAATAATGTTGAACACGGATAAATAATTTAATACTACAATATTCCATAAAAAAATAAATAATAATAAAATTTAAAAAAAATCACAGACGTGTTGAATTCACAGTAGGGGGAAATTTAGAACAAATTATTTTCAGGCTTATTTACAAACCCCACCCACGACTGGTCATGAGCCACATACAGTCTACAATGATTATATAATGTCAGCGCCACATAAACATTTTTCGGTTTTAGATGTACTAAGAGTATTCCATAGACTCCCGGCATTCAAGCCACTGCAAAAGTACATTTGCTCACACCCAAATAATGATCTGTGGGGGATTTGAGCTGAAACTTTATGCCTGGTTCAGATTACATGATTTTCTTTTGTCTGTTACGATAGTCACTGTGTCAGATTACGCGATTTTGACTCCTAAAATCTTGTCGTGGACAAGACATATGTCAGACTACACGTTGCTTCCTGACCAGTCATAGCATGATGTCTTTAACTGCGTGCGCGATGACATCGAGAAGGTGAAACTAGTAGCGAGTGACTTCCAGAAACGAACATAAACAAACAATGGATGAAGCGGTGAGTGTTGTATTGGCTAGTAAAAAAAGAAAGAAAAACCCGAACAATGGACACGTTCCTGGATTGCTGGAAGAGGACAGTAAGGCCTGTCAATCCTCTAAAGAGAACTTGAGGTACACTGTAAAAAAATATTGTTGGTTTAACTTAAAAAATGTAGTAACCTGCTTGCCTTAAAATTTTAAGTTGATTGAACTGGAAAAAGTGAGTTAATACAATGAAGGAGATTGATTTAATCATCAGAAACTCAAAATAATAAGTTATATGAACTAAATACATTAAATAAGTTGATTTGTAAAAAATTGTTTTCTTATATATTTTTACTTTTAGTTTTAACGTTAGCACCATCATCTCTCTTTGGTTTGCCATTTTTGAAAGTTGTGTACGGAAAAGCTTCTGTGCTCCTATTGGTCAACCTCATACAAGTGACGGAACCGTCGTCGGAAGACCATTAAACATGCTAATCTTTTTGTCGTGATGTCGTGAAGCATCGCAGACGTGACGTAGGTTGTCGCCCACTATGACACACTATACGAGATGATACGATTCGAATACTTGCGTCCCGACGCCTGTTATCGTTTACGAATCCCCACGACACTCTACGTCAAACGGATTCGCGCCAAAAACAGGCTAAAATCGTGTAATCTGAACCAGGCATTACTGACACATTATGGGGAAACGTGAGACTTACGCCACGTTTACACAAAGCCGGGTATTTAGAGAAACGAACTATGCCAAACCTATGGGCGGCAGTGTACGGAGAAGGATAAAGCCATGCAAGCCAATCAGAATCCTCAGAAAGGACAAGAGAGAACCAAAAACCCTGTTTCTCCCAGTTGACACGACAACACATAACCGGCGTTTTCAGAAATCTCCACTTTGGCCGGAGATTTTAGAAATAATTGTTTTCTGTGATACAAACAGGGTTTTTGTGTTAATGAGAAGCCAAACCGCAGGGAAATATCTGCTTTGTGTAAAAAGAGCCTTGTAAAAATGGGCATAATATATAGTTAGTAGGGGTGTAACGATTTTCGAAGCCGAAGCCGAAAAACCGCGAATTCGAACCGTGAGTTCAGTATCGACGGTTTTTTCGAGTTCAGCTTGAAAATCGTCACACTCCTACTAACTATATATTATGCCCATTTTAGCTCATTGCGTCCCGAACACTGTATACTATATTTTACTTAACCTGTTAATGATATCTTGATTATTTAGTGTATGTATGTTTAAAATATCTTTCATGAAAATGACAACTGTGTAAATTATTAGAGTAAAAACACAAGTTAATGTAAAAACTGCCTTATGTTCAGTTTACATGTTTTCATACAATGTGTTATGTGTTGATTATTATATCTAAAAAAATAATAGCATCTGAATTTACTTTAAAAGTCTAGGCTACAACCTTTAATGTTACAGTAATGTGCGGCTCCCTATATAGTTTACAGCATTAGCAGATTTTTTTTTAATCCTTGTGAAATGTTTAATTGTAATTGAATTAAATTAAAGACAACGACCATTTTTTTTTATTAAACCACTTAAAAAATAAAATAAAAAAAAGCCATTTTAGCTTTCTAAACCGAATCATACCGAACCGAGACATCAAAACCGTGGGAAAACCGAACCGTCAGTTTTGTGTATCTTACACCCCTAATAGTTAGCAGCAGTAACTAAAGAAGACAAAATAGAATTTGTACAAATCTTGTGTTCCTTCTTCTCACCTCTAGTTCTTCGTTCTGTTTCTGCAGGTCTTCCAGAATCATCTGCAGTTCCTCTTCATCTTCACTCTCGCTCTCGCTATCTGATGAGTACTCCTCCGTTTCACTGCGGCCCTGCTGACGGCTGTCATTTCAAGCAGAAAATGGAAGATAAAGAGTAATGATGACCCGTGCATGTTTCAGATCTGCTGTACAGCAGCCATAACTAATAAAACCAAAACGTTGCTTCTCACAGAAATCAAATGAGTACAAACAAGCAGAATAATTAGCACCAGATTACCTTGTGGGTGAACTCTCACCTTTGTATATCTGCGATCTCAGCACGCAATCGTTCAATTTCTTCTTTCTCTGTGGCGATTTGCCGCCGCAGGACCTGCTCCAGAGATATCAGTTCCTCCTGCTCTGTTAGGATCTCATTCTCCTGCAGGGGGCAGAGAAACACATCAAACATCACACACACAGGGTCTCATTCAGGAAACACGAGCAGAACATTTTTTTGTGTAAATCGTGTGTAAGTGGTTCTGGCGTAAATTTTCGGATTCATTAAAATGTTCGTGTTTTCCAAATGTTAGTTGGTACGCAAGAAATCTACATCTGCTCCCAGCCACGTGTAAATGGTGCTCTTAAAGGGGACATATAATGCAAAATCCACTTTTTAGCCCTTAAATGCATTTTGTTGTAGATTTGGAGTGTTTATAAATTCAGAAAAGATGAAATTATTCTCTTCAGGTGCTTTGTTTATATCTTTATATTAGGTTTTGGTCATATTTTTCAACCTGTTCAGATTTTTCTGTTGTCTATGACATTTTTAGAGCAAGTACGTCACGGTATTTGCAGCGGAACTGACAAATAAGGACATCGACTACCGGCCCAACACTACCAGCCAGGGCTGTAGTACTCGAGTCCGGTCTTGGACTAGAGTCCGGACTCAGACCATTTTCTATGGTCTCGCGACTTGTCTCGAACTCGCTGGTATTTGGACTCGGACTTGTCTCGGTCTCGGCCACTGGTCTTGCCAAATATAGCGTTTGGTCTCGACCGAGTCCAACATTTTTGTATGCGTGTTCATTTATTACTAGCCTATCAGGGTAACGTTAACTTAGAAAATGCCCAAATTAACCGACCAAGTGCTCACTACATTGGAGCGCGTCTTCTCATGCTGTTACTATAGTTACTGGGTGTTGCGCACAATTCTAATGATTCCCGCAGGTCTCCCATTTATAATGTGGGATATTCCCGCAATCGTAATCCACACAGATTATAAAATCAAATCATTCTTTAATAACTATCTGCCAGACGCAATTTCACAAACCGCGTGAGTGTTCAGCATTGTCGCGTCTTCTCTTCTCTCATGTGTTGTGGAAGGCGCATCAAGCGCTGCCGCAATAATACACATCGCGTTCAGGAGTCGGGACATGACGGAATATTCACTTGCATTCGAGCCAGTAGTGCATCGTGAATAAAGCTTAACGTCTTGAAGCTTGCACGTCTATTTAAGTCTTACCAGTTTAACATTCAAGTAATTTTAAACTATCAGTCCTTGCGCGCTCTCTGGGATGACTATGCGCACATTCATTGAAAATCCGCCTCAAGAACAGCTGGCCAGTAACAAAAGTTATTTTTCACGGATTAGCTATATTGCTTTAACACTCAAATCATGTCAATTTCGGTCTTCGTGAGTATAATGGTCTAAACATAGTCGGTTTTGTCTTTAATAAGCATAAAACGCATGCCAGTATGAACAGAGAATCTATGCTCTTAGCTCTTAAAGTGACAGAAACCATATGTGTCGTTCATTTATTTTGTCGTCAAAACAAGAAAAGAGAGCTTTAAGTTAAAGAAATCAGGATTAGCCTATGTGTTTAATTTATTCAGGACTAAAATACTATCCAGTGTAATTTTCCATTTGATTACTTTATTCAGTGTCTGTCTATGAACACTAGTGTTAGACCTATTCAAAAACGTTTCTCTTTATTTGTCTTTATTTGTATCTTTATTGTATTTATTTGTGTAACTTTTTTCAATTTAATTGACTATTTAAATCAAGCCTTGTGTTGTGTAAATTCTTAACAACATTACCCCATTGTAAAAAATGCAATGAGCACAAACATTTAAGCAACATAAGCAACACAAGCACTGTCCTGGACTCGGTCTTTCGAACCTTTGAACCTTTTTGGACTCTGTCTTGTCTTGGACTCTGACAAAGGTGGTCTTGACTACAGCCCTACTACCAGCAATCCGCCATTATTATTTCTCGCTCCGATTTTGTAGTCCAAGCTCAATGATGCAGAAGTTACGAGAGGGCTAGTCAAAATGTTCGGTTGTTGGATGTAGTGACCTGAAGCACTTCAAGGATCCCCACTTCAACAACCTCAGCCAGTATACAGAAGGGTTTGCCGATCGACTTGCATTGACTGACCGTGAACTCAGCGACCTGGAAAGCGGGCGGGGTAAGACGGTACGCCTTTTTATTTAAAGGGGCCGCATTGAAACGACTTGCTCACAGAAGCACATCAGAAAAGGGGTAGAAAAGGGGCCTGTGGAGCTATAATAATGAGTAATTCAGACCCATTGCATTGCAGTTATGCTTTATATAGACCACAAATGTATGGTTTATAAGTAAAAATGAATGATTTAAAAGCGTGATATGTACCCTTTAACATCCGAACGTTTTGCTCATTAATAAGGCTGCATTTTAATTCACGTTAATCGGGTACATATTTAAACAGCATTTTGAAAAAAATATTTTATATAGTAATTACATACGGTTTTACTTCTATTATAAGAGCCAGTAATTTATGGAAGCTTGTTTCCGCCACTGAAAAAAAAAAAAATAAAAGAATTGCGACTTTATCACACAATTGCCTGTTATAAAGTCAGAATTGCGAGATATAAAGACAGAAAAAAAAAACAGAAGGGCGACTTTTCATCTCACAATTCTGACTTTTTTCTCACAATTGAGACTGACTTTATAACACATAATTGTGAGTTTATATGTTCGAAATTCTGACATCTTTTCTCAGAATTGTGAGTTATAAGCTTGCAATTGCGAGTTATCAGGCCAATTCTAAGGGAAAAATACTAACTTTTCCCCCTCAGAATAGTTTAAATCTCACAATTCTGACTTTATATCACGCATTTCTGACTATATATCACGCAATTGCAACTTTACATCTAGCAATTCTGACTTTATATCTTGCAATTGTGACTTTATAACACACAATTCTGCCTTTATATCTCGCAATTCTGACTTTATATCTTGCAATTCTGACAAATAAAGTCAGAATTGCGAAGATGTAAACTCGCAATTGTGAGGAAAAAAAGACAGAATTGAGAGATAAAAAGTCACAATTACCTTTTTTATTTTTCATTCTATGACATTCAAGCTTCCATAAGTAGCCTAATATGAATATGATTTTTCCAAAGCGAACTAATTAGTTTTTTGCTGTCAAGCTTAATGTTGAACCATTTTCTTCTCACTTCTGGGAACGGTTCGAATTAACAGATGAAACTCCATTAACTGCATCTGTAATATGCTGCCAAGCTTCCTTTTTTAGGACCTGATAAGCCACTATGTATGCTTGAAAATAAAATTGGCGTTTTGAATGAACTTCTGATGATAAAACTTCAATTTCTGCATTGAGAAATCTTTTTCATTCGCATTCATGTTATTATATGCCTATATAGATGTCAGGCGGATATAATGGGCAGGATTTATGGTAATTGAGAATTAACGTGCACGCGCATCCCATTTACGACCGGTTGGAATTCACTAACACACACAAACACACACACATTTCACTATCTCATCTGATGTTTACGAAGTATTTGTGAATCAGGAGAAGAGTTTTCGTGAAGGTCTCTTTACGCGCAAATCACTCTGATATTTACGAATGTTTCATGAATGAGACCCACAGAATCTTTGGCTGAATCACAATTCACATACTACACTTTGTAAAGTGTATATTTTTTGAGTATGTAGCCGAACAGCATTGTAGTTTTTCGACTGAAAAAAGGTCCTTTTGTCACATGCTGCTTGCACACAGTCATCTGTACTTACTGAGACTTACTTAGGTTCATATGTATCAAACGGCAGTATCATACGCAAAGCAATTATTTCTTGCTTATCATTGACCAGCTGATTTGTTTATCTGTCCGAGAGCTGTGTGAGTGTCGAAACAGCATCTAAAACGCAGTGAAAGTAGCAGTAGCGTCTGAACAGGTGGTCCCTCACCTGAGCCAAGAGAAGATTAATGACTTCCTCCTCGTTCTCAGACATCTCCTCCTTCTGATACGTCCTCTTCAGACAGGCTGGCGATTTCCTGTGCGATTTTAGTCTCGCACTCCTGCAGATTCAGAATGAGACATCAAGACATTTCTGGAAGTGCGGCATGATAAATAACGTGGTGTAAATTAAAGTTTATAGTTGCAAATATTTGTTTTTAGTGGCCAGTTTCTTAAATAAATGGAACTACAATAAAGTTTGTTGTGATCTGTTCATTCATATACACTAACATTCAAAAGTTTGGGCTCGGTAAGATTTGTTCATGTTTTTGAAAGTCTTTTATGCTCACCAAGACTCACATTTATGAGATCAAAAATACAGAAGAAAAAAAACATGTATTTTCAGCATCATTACTCCAGTCTTCAGTGTCACATGATCCTTCAGAAATCACTCTAATAAGCGGATTTGCTGCTCAAGATGTTGAAAACAGTTGTGCTGCTTCATATTTTTGTGAAAACTGTAATCTTTGATGAATAGAAAGCATTTAATTGACATAGAAACATTTGGTTACACTATAAATGTCTTTAGTGTCACTTTTGATCAATTTATTGCATTGTAGCTGAATAAAAATATTCATTTAATTTCCTTAAAAATTAAAATAAAAACCTTTACTGATCCCAAACTTTTGAAAGGTAGTGTAGTATAGTGCATTACTCTCAATCTTTCTATTTTTATTACTGATTTTTCAAGTACACGTATTAAAGAAATATAGCAGAATTTAAAGGTCAAAATAAAAGTCAGTTCTTCCATATAGTGGATTTCCTTAATTTCTCTTGCTATCTCTATTTGGGTTTATAACTTTTCAAACTTTTCAACTCTCATTCTATCTAAAACATGAAAAATATTCTTTCTATAAGGATGCAAATCTAGTTTTCTGAAACTCTTTGTGAGATTCTGTGTGTTCAGATGTGCAGTAAAGCAGGGGTCAGGGTCATAGTGTCGAGCTCTTGCCTGTCTCTTGGCCTCGCGGAGTTTGCGTTTCAGCGCGGTGACGATCCGCTGCACCTCCCAGAGTCTCTCCTCCTTGGACAGATCCTTCACACCGGCCTGCAGATCTCGGTGCAGACGGTTCAAGAGGAACTCCTGCAGAAACACACGTGGAGGGATGCCAAGACCCGTAAGAACAAACACAAAATGCACTGAACATTTAGTTTTTTACTGGAACCGAAATGAAAGTATTCCTTTAGCTAAAACCCAAAACACAATTTATTTTATAATCAATAAAATCACAAACATTTAAATTGCAAACAAGACTATAATTATGTTTCAACTCCAATTTAGATTTTAAACCAGCAAGCGCTAGTGGAAAGAAGGAGACATCGGCGCAGGCGCTCTTTCCACAAGTTTTTAGTACAGGGAAGCGATACGATGCACTACGTCATGAATGCACTGCCAGTGTTGGGGAGTAGTTAACTACAAGTACTAACTTAACTACATTTTTCAGTAACTTGGCAGTAGCTCAGTTGCTTTTTAAACAGTGTAGCTTTTCCAGTAGCTAACTACTTTTTGCAGCAAGTAGCGGTGTAGCGCGAGCAAAAGCTACATTGTCGAGCCTGCGCGAATCAGAGCGATGCAAGGATATTTCTTGTTAAATTACATTCTCATCATTCTCATTCACAACTCATTTTTTGCCATTACCGCCACCTGTTGTTTAATCACGCATCTTGCGGCTAACGGTTCACTGACGTACAGAAGTGGGTTGACACACCCATATTATGATTATATAGCAAGACGTGACGGCAGATTTGGAGGATGGAGAAACAACTAACGTTAATTACCCACGGCCTTATTTGTCCAAGTTCAATCAGTATTTTTGAGAAAATGTTCTACATGCAATTTACGTTGGATTTATATTTCGTTCTTGCAATGTTTTAGACTATTTGTTGCACTTTTGACAGTCAGAGATATTTGAGAGTTGTGTGTAATAAAACAATGCTCTTTGAAATCGTAATTGCATTGCCTTGTTTTAAACACTAAATATTTTACTTAAAACATTCCTCAGACACTTATTCAGTTATTTATAATATACGTTGTTCAAAAATCAAAAGTAGTTTCAGTGTAGCTAGCTACTTTTTGATTGTAACTTGTAGTGTAGCTACTTTTCTAAACGGGTAGCTTGACTGTAGTTAAACTACTTTAACTTACGAGTAGCTTGTAGCTTGTCGAACTACAGTTTCAGAGTAGCTTCCCCAACACTGGTCATGAAACCCATTTATTTAAGGCGCGTTTGTGTGGATCACGTGGTTATTAATTTTTTCAACAGACAACATTGGGTCAGCACAGAGCAGTCTTTGTAAAAAAAAAAAAAAAAAACTAAACAAAAAAAAAAAACTCCTTTATTCGCACACGTGCACCTAAATGCATTTTACAGTTCGCACACATCTATTTTTAGTCGCAAATGCAATGCTGGCACTATCGAGCCCTGCAGAGGCTGTAATAAAAACAGATTTGTTCAAACACACATTAAATAAGATATCAATAACTGGTTAAGTAAACATTTAATTCACGCCATCGGAAAGGAGCCAATTAAACGTCACTGTTTCTGCAGTAGGTAATCACTACATATTAGATCTCTTTAAAATCTCAGTTGTCCTACAGCCAATTCCTGTTTCTCTTTCCTCCTGAGAACACCAAATTACCCGAACTGCTATGTACATTGTATAGCTCTAAACTCTAAATGTATGAAAACGATCATCTGATTTTTAGTAAAAACATCTGAGACAAAGTTGATACCTTTAACAAACATAACTTAAAAAAGTTTCCAGAGATATGAAAGAGCAACCTCTGAACGATAAAATGTAGTTTTGGATTCACACTGAAGCGTCACACCAGGGCTGTTTACGCCACTCCAACTGTTTTTGTTTCCAGTCTCTCCACACTCACACAGTTTGGATTCATCTCCTGTTTTGAATATCACATGCATTTCCCTGTTCACAAAGGACACATTTGCCTTTGACACATTCAAACTATTCATTTTATGTAAAGCATAAAACAAAACTTCTTCCATGATACAGGTTCCTCTTCCATGTAGAAGATTTACAATACGAATCTATTGTGGAATGATATTAAGTACATTGCTTGTAGTAATAAATGTCAATATGCATAAATTAAAAGCACTACAACAAATACTACTGTTTTTTTTATATAGATATATTTCAGATATGTAAGATTTGGAAAGAAAGTGCAAAATTGCATTTTCTGAAAATGTGCATTATTTTATTTCATGCAAATAATTTCTTTCTTTTCTTTCTCTCTCTCTTTTTTGGAGTGAACTGTGACATGTTGAAGGGTTTTGCGACTACATTGTAAAGAGCAAAGTAAGCAAACAGTTGATGGTAGCCATTAAAAAAATAAATATTATGGAAGTCAATGGCAACCAAGTTGGTCACCAACTTGGTTACCCACATTCTTCAAAATATCATCTTCTGTGTTTAGCAGAAGTTTTTTTTAGGACTTTTGATATATATATATATATATATATATATATATATATATATTATATAAAATCTAAATCAGTAACAAATATAACGTCCTGTGTGTTTCAGTCCTGTGAATCACCTGTCTGCGGATCTCCTCTTTAATGCTCTTCTGGGTCTCAGGTAGGGTCGGCATGGTGGCCATATTGGACCAGCGCAGTGGATGAACGACCGGCTTCAGAGGCACATCACCGAACAGCTCACGGACGTGCGTGAAAACACGTACAGCACGCGGTTCCGATCTAGAAACCAGAGAGTGTTGTGTCATACAGGAATATGCATTCATGATAAACCTTAAAAAAGGTTTACAGGAGTTAACTTTATGGTGTTATTGCCCAATAATGTTCCACCCCTCTCTTCTGCACATAATTTGCAGTCACTTCTCAAATAAAACTGACCCCAAACAAAGACCTCATTAGCAGTACCTCCATCCTACACACTCCTGTGGGACTGTAAAGTAGGACAACCTTCAGTTTGAGAGCAGAAACACATCAAAAACTCTCTACTGGAACAGTGAGTGTGTATCATGATTTTATTATACTAAACTTCCCATCAGAGAATCTTTACTGTGCAGTATACAGCCATGCAGCTTACAAAAGTCAATTTTTGCCACACCTGTACATAATGTATTGAAAATTTACAAAATATTACTTATGGAAAAATAATCATTTATGATATTTAATCTGAGAGGAAAGATTACGGAGTAATATGAGAAACTTGAAATGTTAAATTTAAAATAAAAATAAAAGTCTTGCTAATCAATCAAATCAAATTAGGATAAATTCATCCATAGGCCTACATCCAATATTTTGTAAATGTTTAACACATTGTAAATAAATTGGTGAAATATTTGTAATTATATATATATATATATATATATATATATATATATATATATATATATATATATATATATATATATATATATATATATACACAACTTTTATTTTGGATGATAATAATATAAAAAAATAATATATGTGTGTGTAGTTTGTATAATTATTTTGTTTATATAAATAAACACACATGCATATATATATATATATATATATATATATATATATATATATATATATATATATATATATATATATATATATTAAGAAATATTTGCATGTATATACTTTATATATATCTATACATAATTAATATTATGTGTATAAATAAATATTTGATATATTAAGAACACATTTTTTGTTAAATATATACATGCATGTGTGTGTATTTATATATATAAAATAATTATACACACTACGCACACATATATTATGTAAACACAAACTTTATTCGATTAATTTGGTGCCCAGCCCTAATATATATATATATTATATATATTATATAACATTTATTTATATATATATATATATATATATATATATAATTAATTATATACAATAATGAATCATAAATTGTATATAATGTGTTATTTAATTAATATTTACAAAATATTGCAAATGGAAAAAGGTCAGAATCTGTTCATGATATTTATCAGATGTTTAATGAACTGATAACAAATATTCTTATATAGACCTAATTTATGTAATTTAATTTATGTTTATATATATATATACACTCATATCATTTTTGATATATTGTCAGTTTGACATGCCACTACAACCGTAGTATGATCCATAACACATCTAGAACTGATAGTCAAGACATCACCTGTATATTCTAAGCTCACCTGTACAGTGGGATTGAGCACAATAGAGATGTTCTGGATGTTCATCTTGGTGTCGATTTCGCGGGCGATGACGTGGTCCATGTGAGTGATGAGCCAGGCCAGGAGGAGTCTGCTCCCCGAGGGCACTTCCCCCAGGAGCCTCTGAAACTCCTGCAGTTTCTCCGCCTCGCTGGGCCGCCCGCAGGCCTCGTCGAAGCGCAGGACCAGTTCTTTACCCAGCAGGTTATCGGGCAGCTCTCGCAGGTACTGCTTCAACAGGCTGGCCACTGTGTGTGGATCATACTCCTCCAGACATGGACACTCCTCACGGTCGTACGCCGCTTTCAGCTCGTCAACCTTAGACTTCATACCTATAGAAAACAACACACATGAGATTCAAAAGCTGCAAGGCGCATTTGATTTTGACTTTTTATGTCGGATAAAAGAAAAGCTGCTGAGGCACATGTAGTCCCTGTCCATTCAAACATTCACTTCCATTCTGCAGTCTAGCTTTGCATTAAACATCATAAATGGAAAGTGGAATAAAACTCTTTTAATCACAAGAGGAACCAAACAGAGAGTCCAAGCCCACTTATGAGGTAGAGATGATTAAAGGAGTAGTTCACTGTTTTTTTTTTTAACTTTTGCTGATAATTCACCCCGATGTCATCCAAGATGTCCATGTCTTTCTTTCATCAGTCGAAAAGAAATAAAGGTTTTTGATGAAAACATTCCAGGATTTTTCTCCATATAATGGACTTCAATGGGAACCAAACGGTTCAAGGTCTAAAAGACAGTTTCAGTGCAAACTGTTCAAAGGGCTTTAAGTGATTCCAGATGATGAATAAGGGTCTTATCAAGCAAAACGATCGCTCATTTAATAAATAAATAACAGTTTAAGTTTTATAAGCTCAAACGCTCACCTTGCTCTGTTCTGTGATGCGTGATTCGTGACTCTCCTGTTCGAACTCGTTCATCAAAATGAACAAATCTTTTTCAGAGTCAATTCGTTCATTTCTGTTCGTTGAATGAACCAAATGACTCGAAAAAAGATTTGTTTCATTTTTTAAAAGTGAACTACTCCTTTAAATGTTTGTACAAGTTAAAATTATTGTCTTCAAGGGTTAGTTAATCCAAAAATGAACCCATATTTTGATAAAATATCTCATATTTTAATCACCCTCAAGCCATCCTAGGTGTTTATGATCTTTCAGCCAAACACAATCAGATTTATAATAAAAAAAATGTCCAGCTTTATAACAAGAGTGACTGGTATGAAAGATTTTGAAGCCCAAAAAAGCGACTCCATCCAACATATAAGGAATCCATTTGGTTAATAAAGGATTTCTGAAATAAAGTGATGCGTTTTTGAAAGAAAAATATCCATATTTATAACTTCACAAACTATAATCACTGGCTTCTAGTAATGAACGTGCTCGAGTCTAGTTCTGGATCTTTGGATTACTTTTATGATGGATGGAGGCGCTTTTTTGTCGGGCCTCTATTGTACCATTCACTCCCATTATAATGCTTGGAAGAGCCTGGACAGGGCTTGACATTAACTTTTTGAGGCACTTGTCCTTTGGACAAGTAAATTTATGTTTCACTTGTCCATGCACAAAAGTCACTTTAGATTTATAATTTTATCTAGGGCTGCACGATTTGGGGAAAATGTCATATTGCAATTATTGAGGTCAATATTGCGGTTGTGATGTGATATGTGATTGCGATATAATAAACAAATGGTTTCATGAGTCAACTTGTTTGGTTCTAAACTAAATGCACACACAGATTAGTGATAATTCTGGAATTAGCAATAACAAAATGATTGATAACACCTATATGATGAATAAGCCATTGATATCTGGATAAAAATTAACTGACATATACAGAAATTGAATAAAGTTATCAAACAGTCTGCACTGCATATATTATAAATTATATATAGTGCTACTCCTTATTAAAGCTACACAAGTTCTTTAGTCAAGAGCAGTGAGTAATTTTCTCTGTTCCCTTTGTTCTTTCATTAACTTTACTGACGAAACGCTTTATTGGTAGCTGGCCCTTTAAGAGCAGCCGCTGTGGACAGAGACGCGGATCGCACACGCGCCTCATTCTCTCACGAGTCACAACTCTATGTCCATCATAAGACTGCTCTTATGTTATGAAGATACTCGACAAATGACATTTTGGCTTAATTGTGTGTGTTGATGTTCGTTCAAGCGCGAAAGAGAACTTCCGGAGCGGTCTGTGTATGCGCATTATACTGGAGCGCGTCTTTCTGTGAGTCACATTCAGGACATTCACAGGCAGCGCCAAAAATGTGTTCATTTTAAATCTGTAAAATTAAATCTGTAAAATAGACGTAACGAGTGGCGCATAACGTGAAGTAACATGCCATTTTATTTTGTTTAAAATTTTACTTGTCCGGTCGGACAACTAATTTTCTCTTCTACTTGTCCTACAAAAAATCCACTTGTCCCGGACAAGCCTTAATGTCGAGCCCTGGCCTGGATATTTTTTTTTTCAATTGTGTTTGGCTGAAAGAATATGGGATAATTAAAATTTTTGGCTGAACTAACCCTTTAAAGGTGAAAACACCCCAGAATATTCCTTTAAATAAACATAAAATTTCACTTCACAGAAAGTAAAAAAAGGCTCGTACCAGAGACACGATAGATGCCTTCACACTTCATGCCGTAGCTCTCGATGTAGTCCACACACTCTCTGAAGACGGCCGGGAGCTGTATACCGTCGTACAGCGCCGTCTCCTCACCGCTTCCACTAACGGCGCTCCGAAGATCGGCCGCAACGTCGTCGTCGCCGTCTCCGTGATGACCGGTTCAGGCTCCGCGCTCGGCTTTTTCTTCTTTTTCTTCTCTTTCCACTGTTTCACCACGTCCGCTGCCGTCAGGTCTTTGGACTTCTTGTCCTTGGCCTTCTCCTCTTTAGGTCCCTTCTCCTTCACTTTGAAATCCTTTTCTTTCTTCTTGGAGAAACTGGGCTTCTTGAAGACGTGGATACCCTTGGAGCGCTTCATCTTAGACGGGCTCTCGGCCTCATCGGCGGAGCTGTCCTCCTGGAAAGCGGCGTATCCCTCAGCTACAGGGAGAGGAGATTAGACAACGAAATGAGAAGAGATCACATGTTTCTTCCAAGACCTGATGCTGAACAAAAACAAACGTCCCATTAACTGCTGTGCTAAATTTACGGTCCCACCGTCTGTCTCCCTCAAGGTTGGGCGAGACTGAAATGAGCAGAACGAAACGAGGCACTGCTCTAAAGAGGTCAGCTTACAATTTAGCAATATCCCCTCTGCCAGCTCTTTTTTAGTGATCCATTTCCTCGTCCTGACACCGACTTCACCCTGAGCAGAACAGTGTTCGGCTGCTCACTAACACAGACGCCCCTCCTCAGCCACTCTAACACACCTACAGGGTGTGTCCTTAAAGCTCCATCACTTCCTGCTCCTGTGCAATAGGCTGCTGTAAGGCAGCTAAATATAGGGGCAGGAAAATAATGAATTCACTCTGAAACTGGAACATTTGCACATCAAGGGCAGAAGTCCATACTATGAACTAGATCGCAAGATTTATAATATGCATCTGCATCCAATATTTTGATACATACAGTTCAAGTCAAAAGTTTGGGGTTGGTGAGATTTTTTTTTATATTTTTGAAAGAAGACTCTTTTGCTCATTAAAGGCAGCAATTAGAATTTTTTTTTGTAAAAACAGTCATTTTGTGAAATATTTTTACAATTTAAAATACGTTTTTTTCTATTTTAATATATTTTAAAATTTAACTTATTTCTGTGATCAAAACTGATTTTTTTTTCAGCATCATTACTCCAGTCTTCAGTGTCACATGATCCTTCAGAAATCACTCTAATATGATGATTTGCTGCTTAAGAAACATTTATGATTATTATTAATAATAAAAGTATTTGTGCTGCTTAGTATTTTTGTGGAAATTGTAAATAAAATAATTTTTTTCTTTGATAAATCAAAAAAGTTTATTTAAAAAAGAAAACATCATAACTGTCTTTTCTGACGTTTATCAATTTAAAGGAGTAGTTCACTTTTAAAACAACTTTTGCTGATAATTTACTCACCCCCATGTCATTCAAGATGTCCATGTCTTTCTTTCTTCAGTCGAAAAGAAATTCTTTTCCTTATAATGGACTTCAATGGGAACCAAACGGTTCAAGGTCCAAGACAGTTTCAGAGCAAACTGTTCAAAGGGCTTTAAACGATTCCAGACGATGAATAAGGGTCTTATCAAGCGAAACGATCGCTCATTTAAAAAATAAATAACAAAGTTTAAGTTTTATAAGCTCAAATGCTCGCCTTGCTCTGTTCTGTGATGCGCGTTCGTGACTCTCCTGTTCGAACTCGTTTATCAAAAACGAGTTGAGTTGAGTTTATAAAACTTAAACTTTGATATTTAGTTTTTTAAATGAGCGATTGTTTCGCTTGATAAGACCCTTATTCGTCGTCTGGAATCGTTTAAAAGCCCTTTGAACAGTTTGCAGTTTGCACTGAAAGTGTCTTTTGGACCTTGAACAGTTTGGACCCCATTGAAGTCCATTATATGGAGAAAAATGCTGGAATATTTTCATCAAAAACCTTAATTTCTTTTCGACTGAAGAAGAAAGCATGGACATCTTGTATGACATGGGGGTGAGTAAATTATCAGCAAAAGTTTTTTAAAAGTGAACAACTCCTTTAATGTATCCTTGCAAAAAAATATTACTTACTTTTGAACGGTAGCATAGGTCAAATAGAGAGCCATAATTTCACCCAAAAATTATAGCTAAAATAACCCAGGCATGTTTCCCACAACCATTTAAACACAAGCAAGATCTATTCCTGCATTTTTATTTAAATGAATATTAAATATGCACATACTGTAGTTTTCGAAATTTAGCACACCGAGTGTGATTTGTGCTAATTAACATTAACAGTAAAATGTGTTAATTGTGATGACGCAAATGCATAACTGAATCTTAATATTGATTTGATTTACTTTGAACGGATTCACAGAAATCCATATCTAACAGAATTATAGATAGAAGTCTCAAAAAAGCAAATTTGCTACTGAAATTTAAAATCATAAATGAAAGACAAGAAATGAAAACGATGAAAGAGCTACAGTGGCTTTAAAAGGCATTCAGATACTTAAAATGTCTGAATATGATTGCACTAAATAATAAAATACTAAAATCAAGTGCAGCTCAAATACTGCAACTTTTTGTTAAATGTTTTGCATGAAAAGTGTGCCTGTGCTTTCTTCGATTCCCTTACTTTTTATACAATAACATTCAAGTATATATGAAGAGTTCAGATGCAAAAGCCTCTAAGTGCCATTTGAAATTTTCTTTTAAAATGATCATTTTTATCAAGCTTGTATATTAAAGTTCAGTAATTTCACTTAAATGGCAATGAAGATTACCTATTAATTGTTATTTAAGTGAAATGACTGAACTTAGTCTTGGTCATTTTAGAAGAAAATTTCAAATGGCATTTAGAGGCTTTTGCATCTGAACTCTTCATATTTAGATCAGTGTGTCAGTTTAAGGCATTGTTGAGTGTAAATATGTGTGTGTGTGTTTATCTTACTGCGTTTCTCCTTCTTCTTAAACTTGTTCTTCTTCTTGTTGTGCTCCTTCTCGTCATCGGACACCACGTCGGGCGGCTCATGGTGGTGTCCGTCGTGAGGGGGCGAGGGGTCGCCCCTACTGTACAGACCCGGGAACTTGGTAGGGCTGATCTCTTCAGAGCTCGGGTGCGCGCCACACTCCCGGGATGCTCCGCCCTCCTCTGCTCCACAGGACTGCTACTGGGCGGCAGGAAACACTCGGTCATCTCTGCGCTGCCCTGCTATTGGCTCCTTGCAGCACGATGCCCTGGGATTGGCTGATGGCGCATCACCTCTCCATGTCACCTGACCAGGAATAAATAGACAAGTTGTTTAAGATTCTCATACTTTAAATACAATTGACATTTTTTTGACACTCTTTCTGATGCACAATGTTGAATCTGAAATGTAAGAACATCGACATTGTGTTTGTTGAAACACATTTTGAGCACATGAACCCCTCATGACTTTGTAAACATCACTTTTATTAAATCAGATGAACAGATAACCTTCAAATAAATGATCAGGATGTCTCTCAAAACTCATTCTGTAAATTGTGTGACTGACTGACTGACTATGTGACTAAATGTTCAAATCTGCCAATGTAACTGTTTAACATTGAAAACACTGTCCTCTAGTGACCATAATGATTTTTGCATCTTTGCTATATAAAAGGATCCAGTGAATTCTGTCACTAAAATAAAAAACAGGTTTATTGGTCAAGAGGTACAGACTTCAAACCACAAAAGACTTCATATACAACAATATCAATAAATTCCTTGATCATTTATTGAATTATTACAATTATGATTAAAGACCCAATACCAACACACACAAAAACTGAAATCAGAGAAAGCAATGACAATTCTGTCATCATTTACTCACCCTAATGTTGTTCCAAACCTGTATGAGATTCTTTCTTCTGTTAAAAAGAAGATATTTTGAAGAACGTTGTTTATCAGACAGTTAGTGGACCCCATTGACTTGCATAGTATTTTTTTCCAACTATGGAAGTCAATGGCAATTGTTTGATTGCAAACATTCTTTAAAATATCTTCTTTTGTGTTTAAACTCATGAAGGTTTGGAATGACACGGGAGTGCGTAAATGATGACAAATATATCATTTTTGGGTGAACTATCCCTTTAAATAAACTCTCACAGTCTCACATTGTGAACCCTAAAAGTATAGGACCAAATAGTAGCACTTTGAGCTGCAATCTTTGTCATCTATAATTGTTATCTTATTTGATTAAGTCAAAATAATTAACTGTACAACCATATTTTGTTAAAACAGCTCATTTGTATCCATAACCAATAAAAGCTCAAACATTACCTGGAAGATTAGACATCATTAAAACCAAACAAAGGGGTTGAAAAAGTACAATCATATCAGAAGCGGAGCAAGTTATTACATACATATCATAAAAAATTACAAGGGGTATGTTTTTTTTTTTTAATTCTTTTGTGAATTCTCAAATGAATAATCTCAATTGATTTTATGCACAGCAGCACTACTTCCTGAACTTTAGCCAGCTCCTTGTTTCCTGTCTGCCATTTTTGGACAAATGTATTAATTCAGGTGTGCCTGACCTCAGTAGTCACGGCAACAATAATCAGACACACCTGAATTAATCAAGTTTGGCCAATAATGGCATACAGGAAACTGGCTGAAGTTCAGGAAGTAGTGCAGCTGTGCAAGTCAATTAGACCTAAAATGTGTATTTATATATATTAGGGTCACTTTTGAGTTCATTGACTTTAAAAGAGTTCAGATCAATCACAAAAGTCTCTAAATCATAAGATAAATTTATATTAATTTATGTAATATTATGTTAATATAATTTATATTATATTTTTAATTTATATTATATTAATAATATTCATATGTTGGTAGTATATAATGTAGTTTTTTGTTCATTTAAACAATTCTGCTTTGTGACAACTGAGTACAAAAATAAGGATGATTAAATGGTATGCGTGTAAAAATTAGTGTGTATGAAAGAGTATAAATATGTGTGTGTGTGTGTGTGTGTGTGTGTGTGTGTGTGTGTGTGTGTGTGATAGTAGTAGTAGTAGTAGTGTGTGTGTGTGTGTGTGTGTGTGTGTGTGTGTGATAGTGATGATAGTAGTGATAGTGTGATAGATAGAGAGTGAGTAGATAGATAGATAGATAGATAGTGATAGTGATAGTAGTGTGTGTGTGAGTGAGAGAGAGAGAGAGAGAGAGAGAGAGAGAGAGAGAGAGAGAGAGAGAGAGAAGAGAGAGAGAGAGAGAGAGAGAGAGAGAGAGAGAGAGACTAACTGAATTTTATCTGTGGGCCCTGCCCCTAATAAATCCCCAAAAAATTAAATAAATAAATAAATAAATAAAAAGCACCATAGAAATCGCCTTACATTAATAACAGAGGTACACAACATTGGCTTTACCCAACCCAACCATAGTGATTTAAAGTCATTTCGACAGATTATGAAGAAAAGATTTCTCCACAAAAGAACAGAATAAATCTTTCCTGACAGCAGCTGTTTCGTTGAATTGAACACAAGTCAGACCATATGACAGATTATTTAGAAAAACAATGAATGAAACGCAATTAAAAGATGCATTTCTAGCGACAAAACGTATAATAACACTAATGATTATAACTAAATATTCAAAAGTACAAAAAGGGAGATTCATAGCTTAGCATGTCTGCTAACGAACCTCAGATTAAATGGACAAAGTCGACATAGAAAATTATTAAAAGATTAATACGCTGTACAAACGATAAAATAACTCATAATACGGATAAAATATTATACAATAATTATAAATATATTAAGAATGATAATCCGTCCACAAACCTGCTATGATCAATGTAACAGCTGCACTTCCTGTAGCTTGTTTACGTCCCGTCTGACACGCGCGCATGCGCAGTTGCAGTCTTTGAGTTCTTTCTGCTTGCCACCTGATAAACTAATTGTAACTTTTTATTTTTAATCAAATGTTTGGATGAGTTCGAGGATATTATTTATAGTTTATATTATAAACAATAAAAATAAGATGTAAGGGATTTGTTCTACATATATTATGTTTATATATATATCTCCATATTATTTTCAGTGTTTTCTATGCGCCAATATACCAGCAGATGACGCTGTTGAGCAGCAGACCAACTGTGCAGTATTACAACTCAATGACCGAGGTGATTCATGTCTAAGATGTGGGGAAAACATTTTCCCTAGTAACAGAAAAACAGCCCTTGCTCTGGTTACATCATTTTGGGGATTGCCGTGAAATCACATTCATGATTCAGGCATTATCGTTTTGTTTATGGTTGTGAGAAACATTATCTGAGATGCCAGATAAGAGTTTGGACATATTGTACAGCATCCATCATAAAACTGCAGTAGAACTGTATGAGTCAGTGCTTACAGTCAAAACTGCTACCAGTGTTATTTAATATAATTGAGATACTAAGTAGAGTTTGTATATTTTTAGAAATGTTGTTGTGTTTTCATCATTATACTGTATGTATGTTTTTTATATTTTGTTTTATTTCAGTTTTAGTTGTTTTAGTAGGCCTAAATCAAAACTAAATTAAACATTGTTTGCTTGAAATTGTTTTTACACCATCTTACTTGACCTTTGAACCTCCTACCATCTTGATTAAACCACATGAACATATATATATATGTTGTTATATATGTTATAACAACATATACCTGGAAATATATAAACGATTTTTTATTTTATTTTTTTACTTTCTGTTTCTTTCTTCATTGGATGTATTTGATGCCTCAGCCAGAGCATTATTTCTGCACACACACACACACACATGCAGCGCAACTGTTTTCAACATTGTTAATAAGAGCAGCAAATCATCATTCAGCTTTGATCACAGGAATAAATGACATTCTGTTAAAAGATATTCAAACAGAAATAGAAATCAAATTCTGTTTTAGCTTGCATTAGATGATTAGAACATTATATAGTGTGTTTATAACTGTTTTCCAGGTTTTAACTATCCTTATGAGGACATCAAAATGAAGGCAAAACCTGACACACACACAAACACATACAATCACAGAAATAGTTAGATACAATCTAAATCATTTTCTCTTTTTTTTAAATCTCAATTCCTCTTTTGTGCATCCAGGATTTGGAGCAACGAGTTAATTGGTTTTCTTGACCTTTATTTTGTGTGTTAGATTCTATCTGAACCATTACTGTGGAAGAATTGTTCTGAGACTTTAACTTGCAGACGTCCCACCTTTACCATTCACACACACACACACACACACACACACACGGACTCAATCACATCAAAGATCCTCCTAATACCTTCAGTTAAAGGTAAAAGCAAAGCCTCACTGTCTGCAGGATGACCTTTGACCCGACTGTGAGTGGTTTTCTGAAAGAGCCCGTCGGCTTGTTTGCAGGCATGAAGAAATGTAATCTGACTCAGTGTTATTTTAGTTTTTATTATAGTTTAATTAATATTTTGAATTGTTGTTGAACTTTATTTTTAATATTTTCCATTTTCATGTTCATTTTATGTCATGTCGTTGTTTATTTATTTTAAATATTGCTATTCAGGTTTAATTTAGATTTTTTTTTAATTTGTTGTTTTTTATTGATTTCCAGTTTAATAATTTTAGTACTTAGACTAAAACTTGAACTGAAACTTATTTCTGAAACTTATTTCTGAACATATTTCTGTATTGAATATTAATTTCTGTTCAACTACTATATGAATATTGTTTAGTCATGTTTTTGCTCATGTAAATTTGGTTAAAAGGTGGTCCTGAGGCTGTTTGCACAATTCTTTTGCGCAATAAAAGTATGCTGATTTTGTCAAGCCAACCTGAATAAAGTGTGTGCATGATAAAGAGTTTGTGCATGAGTTATGTAACACTTTCTTCCACTTTTCTGAAAATGGGCAGTTCCCAATATTAACCTTATCCTCTGTGATAACAGCTGGGACAAATACAGGATAAGCGTGCATGAATTGCACAGTTATTTAGCTTACGGTTTCGGTTTATCTGTGTGCCAAACCACAGGCTAAGAGTCACGGAGACAGAATACACATCTCTGCACATGCAGCATGTTTATTGCACATTTCAGTATGCTGATACACACCACAAACCTTGTGGAATACAAAAGAGAGATCACTTCTAATGCAATGCAATGAAAATGCAAAGAAATCAAATAGAGGTTTTTCTCCCGAATGTCTCTCACATCTCATCTACAGCCTATTTGGTTTTGTATATATATATATATATATATATATATATATATATATATATATATATATATATATATTTTTTTTTTTTTTATTCTTGGCATTCTTGGCATTTTTTTTTTTTAAATGGAATCAGAACCCTAAAGTTCTATATAGAAACCCACTGAACCTTTTAGTGGATGTTCCACTTAATGTACATTTCATTTAGACGATGATGTCATCCTCTCCTGTTATGGTATTTATTTAATTTGATGAGATCATCATCTTCTCCTCACTGAAACAGAATGTAGATCCTGTCAGTCAAAGCCCTGTAAACATTAACGATCCAATTGAATCATAGGCTCATTATCTGGAGTTTATCTGGTTTTCAACTTTGTCCTAGAACAGAGAACACATGCAGGAACACAACTGAGAGAGGACAGCTCCACACTGACATACTGTATTTTTCTCTCTGGATTTTAATCTTCTGTTTTCTTGTACATGGATTCTGGTGCCTGGGACATGGCACTTCTTTCAGACAAGGTGAAGTATTGCATTCCCATTGCTTTTACTGTGATTTTCATAGTTTGGAATGGGGTCGTTCTCAGGTAACAGTGCCATTTTTATGCTTGATAAAAAAAATAAAAAATTTGAAAAGGTTAATTGAACCGGCCTACCATGTGGGTGCGTCCTGCAAAATATTGCATGCCTAAAATTCATAAATTTAGAAAAATAAACAATCATTTACCAACAGTATCTGAGACATAGTCAGTTTGATATACTGTATACATACACGTACCAGTCAAAATTCTTTTATGTTCACCTTACACTCTAAACAATGCTGGGTTGTTCAAACACAAATTTGGGTAAAATAAGGACTGACACAAATTTTTTTGTTTTGTTTTTGTTTTGTTTTTTTAAAAAAAATTCCATGCTCAGAAAAATGTCATTTCAAATTTTAACCCTTTCACTTTCAACTGTACATTTTTAATTGCATTTTAACCCAACATTTGGGTTTGTCCATATTTGACCCAAATTTGGGTTGAACAACCTAGCATTTTTTAGAGTGCATGCTCTTACAATCTAAAAAATGCTGGGTTATTTTTAAACCCAAATGCTGGGTTATTTTCTCCATAATCAGCTGACAATGACCCAGCATTTGGGTTTGTTTCGGAAACTTTGACTCTGCACTTACATATATGCTGTAAAAAATACAGTAAATATTTAATTTTTTTGATTATCATTGACACATTCAGTGTCTCGTGATCCTTCAGAAATTATTCTAAAATGCCTTCAGAAGAGACTAAAAGACATTTTTTGACATTTTTAAACTCACTGTAAAAAACGATTCCAAACTTTTGACGGGTAGACCGGTGCACTTTTAACCCAATTTTGGGCCAAATATGGACAAACCCAGTCATTGGGTTACATTTTTGAATTACATGTTTAACACAATGTTTGAGTTTGTCCATATTTGACCCAAAGTTGGGTTGAAACAACCCAGCATTTTTTAGACTGTACTATAAATAGTTTACAGTAGGATATATGATCTACACTCACCGGCCACTTTATTAGGTACCCCATGCTAGTAACGGGTTGGACACCCCTTTTGCCTTCAGAACTGCCTCAATTCTTCGTGGCATAGATTCAACAAGGTGCTGGAAGCATTCCTCAGGGAGTTTGGTCCATATTGACATGATGGCATCACACAGTTGCCGCAGATTTGTCGGCTGCACATCCATGATGCGAATCTCCCGCTCCACCACATTCCAAAGATGCTCTATTGGATTGAGATCTGGTGACTGTGGAGGCCATTTGAGTACAGCGAACTCATTGTCATGTTCAAGAAACCAGTCTGAGATGATTCCAGCTTTATGACATGGCGCATTATCCTGCTGAAAGTAGCCATCAGAAGTTGGGTACATTGTGGTCATAAAGGGATGGACATGGTCAGCAACAATACTCAGGTAGGCTGTGGCGTTGCAACGATGCTCAATTGGTACCAAGGGGCCCAAAGAGTGCCAAGAAAATATTCCCCACACCATGACACCACCACCACCAGCCTGAACCGTTGATACAAGGCAGGATGGATCCATGCTTTTATGTTGTAGACGCCAAATTCTGACCCTACCATCCGAATGTCGCAGCAGAAATCAAGACTCATCAGACCAGGCAACGTTTTTCCAATCTTCTATTGTCCAATTTCGATGAGCTTGTGCAAATTGTAGCCTCAGTTTCCTGTTCTTAGCTGAAAGGAGTGGCACCCGGTGTGGTCTTCTGCTGCTGTAGCCCATCTGCCTCAAAGTTCGACGTACTGTGCGTTCAGAGATGCTCTTCTGCCCACCTTGGTTGTAATGGGTGGTTATTTGAGTCACTGTTGCCCTTCTATCAGCTCGAACCAGTCTGGCCATTCTCCTCTGACCTCTGGCATCAACAAGGCATTTCCGCCCACAGAACTGCCGCTCACTGGATGTTTTTTCTTTTTCGGACCATTCTCTGTAAACCCTAGAGATGGTTGTGCGTGAAAATCCCAGTAGATTAGCAGTTTCTGAAATACTCAGACCAGCCCTTCTGGCACCAACAATCATGCCACGTTCAAAGTCACTCAAATCACCTTTCTTCCCCATACTGATGCTCGGTTTGAACTGCAGAAGATTGTCTTGACCATGTCTACATGCCTAAATGCACTGAGTTGCCGCCATGTGATTGGCTGCTTAGAAATTAAGTGTTAACGAGCAGTTGGACAGGTGTACCTAATAAAGTGGCCGCTGAGTGTATATACACTACTGGTCAAAAGTTTAGGGTCGGTAAGATTTTAAAAAATTAAAATATTAAATTAAATAAAAAATACACAAAAAACAGAGTAATATTGTAAAATATTATGACAATTTAAAATGACTTTTTTATGTTAATATATATTAAAATGTAATGTATTCCTCTGAATTTTCAGCATCATTACTCCAGTCTTCAGTGTCACATGATCCTTCACAAATCACTCTAATATGATGATTTTATGCTCCAAAAACATGTATGATTATTATCCATGTTGAAAACAGTTTTTTACATTTTCATTTCAGGATTCTTTGATGAATAGAAAGTTCAAAAGAACAGCATTTATTTAATTAGAATCTTTTCTAACATTATAAATGTCTTTACTGTAACTTTTGATCAATGTAACTCATCCTTGATGAATAGAAGTATTGATTTCTAATTTATTTCCCCCAAAAATAAAATACAAATTCTTACTGACCCCAAACTTTTTAAAGTGTAGTGTTTAATGTAACAAAAGCTTTCCATTTCAGATAAAAGCTGTTCTTTTGAACTTTCTATTCATCAAAGAATCCTGAAATAAAAATGTAAAAAAACTGTTTTCAACATGGATAATAATCATACATGTTTTTGGAGCATAAAATCATCATATTAGAGTGATTTGTGAAGGATCATGTGACACTGAAGACTGGAGTAATGATGCTGAAAATTCAAAGGAATTAATTACATTTTAAAATATATTAACATCAAAAAAGTCATTTTAAATTGTCATAATATTTCACAATATTACTGTGTTTTTTGTGTATTTTTTATCAAAAAATTGCAGCCTTGGTGAGCAGAAGAGACTTCTTTTAAAAACATAAAAAATCTTACCGATCTTAAACTTTTGACCGGTATAACACACTAAACAGAGCTATGGCACTGCTTTTTGAGAATAGCCCAAAGAATGTGTTTGAGTTTGATGAATAACCCAAAGAAAAATGATTGTCTAGGAAGAATTTGATTAAAAACATGTTTGAGTTCTCTATCAGATCTTGGCAAATCTATGACATTATTGAGATTGAGATTATAAGGCTCTTATATAAACATCTGAGAAAACTACAGCAAACTTGCTTTCCATCAATGAGATCAAGCGCCTGCTATTTTGAGGTTTTATTGAACCAGTGTATTTGCTGTGCTTGAAAGCTTGTGAAAATGACAATTATACAAACCCTGAGGATAATTATCTTTTCCTAATTAGTCTAGTACTCATCGGCGAGCACGTAAACAAGAATAAAACCCAAGGCTCCCCTCAGAGTTGTTCCATTAACAAGACGAGGCAGGAAAGTTCAACAGCTCTACTCAACTATAGACTAAAATGTTGTAATTACTCACGCACTCATCCATGAGAGATGTTTGCTCTGTGAGTGTTACTTTGCCATCTATAATCTTGATTTAGTACAGCAATCAGTTTCCAAATGAAACTGGAAGTTAAAGTTTGCTCTTTTGCATGTTTAGCTTTTATTTGTTTGATGACAAAATGCAAATGGCTTTGAGTCTCACTTCACAAACCGCCAGCTGTGTGTGAAACGGCGCTTTAGAGGTTGATTCAGGTATGTTGTGGTTTTGTGTGAGTTTTCTGTGCTATTAGCACAAGCCATACAAAACTTTGCTCAGATGAGATAAGCTTATCTTCACTGCTAAACTGCATGACCAGGAGCGATGTAGGTTGCGGGCTGCTGAGGAATCCTGTCAATGAAACACAAATAACCTGAAGGTTGAGAGAACATGAAAACTAAGCTGAGGTTTAAAGATCCCAAGGGTTTGGTATTCTTTGGAGAAATCGATCTGTTTTGGTATTAGATACCCACTGTCCATTTCTCATTCTGAGCACGAGCTATCATAGTTTACAGTGTGGCTTTTTCATAGCAAATGAAACCTTTTCTTTCGGAAATCCATCAATAAGCCACAGCCGTCCATGCAAAGACAAAGGGAAGTTGAATTGCCTTTTTTATCAGTAAACTATTTCTACTTTGGTACATTTTTCAGGTATCTGTATTTTATCAGATTGTCGCAGTTTGAACACTGTTTATTTTTTACTTTTGAATGACAGGATATAATCGGCCCTAATCAATGGTTGGTTTTTTGACGTTCTGAATTATATATATAAAACAATGTTTTATTAACCCTCTGGGGTTGTTCGTTTCAGAGTCACACTCGGGTGTTCGGGTCCAAATGGACCCAATCATATTTAAATGGGCGGGATTTATATTTTTTTAAAAATCATGATTTTTTTTACTCGTTTTTTTATAATATTTTTTCTTTTCTTTTTTGGTGTTTTGAGAACATTTCAATATATATATATATATATATATATATATATATATATATATATATATATATATATATAATTAGTATTAATGCAATAATTATGACAAAATTTCCCCCCATTGAACATAATAGAAAAATAATTTTAAAATATATATATATTTTTTTTAAAGCTGTATTTCATTTTAGAGTCAAGCCTAGGCCTCATAAAAGCAATTTTTGAAATGAGATGGATGCCATCTGCTGGACAAACTGAGCATTTTAAAAATACAAAACACATGTATAATCTGAATTTTTTGGTGTGTTTGTGTATAAAAGTGTGTTTGTGTGTGTGTGTCTGGATGTGTCTGTTTTGCACTCTTGATGTTTTATAGATTCACCCCTTCACTGTTGTGTGCTTTTTTTCAATCGATTGTACACACAAAAAAACTCAGTATTTTCACATTTTTGCCAATTTCACATTCATTTTCCATGCGGGTCCATTTGGACTCGAATACCTCAAGTGTGACTATTTTTTTTACAACCACTTAGACAATCCATCCTGTCCAAATTTTTTTGGGTGTTCAAATACCAAATACCAACAAAGTCATCAAATTTCGGATCATTCCGAAGAAGCTGTGATTTTGAAAAAAATTTGTTTAAATTCTTCGGGTCCATTTGGGCCAAACAACCCCAGAGGGTTAATAAATGAATATCACTGTATATTGTCTAAAAACAGCCAATAATCAGGGCCGATTATGTCCTGTCATTCAAAAGTAAAAAAAAATAAACGTGTTCACACTGCGACAATAAAGCATTAACAGTTATATAAATAAATAATACAAATATATAATAAATAGTGATGTCAAATTAATTATTTCCATTGAACCTGTTGAATTGGTTCACAAATAACACTGCAAATTTACACTGATCTTTCTTATTAGTGCTGACAAGTGCTGGCTAGAATACATAGCTATTTGGTTCATTGATCAGTACTCGTTCAGTACTTTTATTTTAAAATTTCTCATTTATGTTTCAAGTATCAACTTTGTTTTAGAAGTGGCATAAAGGCACTGTTGAAATCTCTACTGACATTTTAAATGAGAGATATGTTTTCTATAGGAGAAAAATCAGAGACTAAAGTCTTGATTTACTAAACAGGGCAGATTACCCAGACAGCAACATAGTGTCGGCACAGATTCGGGCCACGTCTGGAATACATGTGGATTCAACACGTACCAGATGTGGGCCGCATCTGGGCCTGACACTATGTTGCAGTCTGGGTAGCGGGGTTGGTAAATAATGACACAAATACTAGTAAATTGATGAAAGATAACCGTATTAAAGAAATAACCCTATACTAATATTTCACTGTGTGTCTAGCAAATTTAAATTTAAATCAAGCCCCTTATTTGATCTCCATTTAGTTTCATTGCTGTCTGGAAAAAACAATTGTGATACAGAAGACAGACAAATATTACATATGATAGTGCTCAAATTGTTTGGTCTTGGCAACATTTGATTTCATATTGAATGTTTTGACTGTAGTTTTATCATGCACACTGCTATTGGAATCTCATCATTGAAATAAATATTACTGCTGCATGTTTTTCAGAAGATAAAGCAAAGGTCTCATTTTATCTCCAACAAATCTAATTGTTGTCTGCAAAAAGCATTTGAGATCAAATGAATAGCTGTATCTCATTAATGATTAAATGATTTTCCTTCTTGAAGGCATTACTCAATTCATTGAGGACTTTGGTCAACCAAGATAGAAAAGTACCGAAAAACTGTTGCAAGAAATCCCTGCAAAGCTACATATTATAGTCTTATTTTCCAGTATAACATCTGAACATTCAGAAATCAAGAGGTAATTACTTGAGAATCAATATGTTTTCTGAAAAATTTATAAAAATTATGCTTAAATCAAGAAATACAAGTTTTCTCTTTAAATGAAGGTTTTTTTTTTGTTTTAAGCATACATTCATCACTGTAAAAAATAAACCGTAATTTTTACGGTAAAAACCGGCAGCTGTGGTTGCCAAACTTTACCGAATACGTAGACTTTTACAGTAATCGTATTTTATTTTCTGATAAAATGTGGATTTACCAACTTATTGAATATAATATAAAGCAATACTTATTTAAAGAAGCTGCACAATATCATTCACAAACATTAAGCATCATCATGGTAACACACATGAAATAAAAAAATGCAATAAACATTAATTTAACAACATTAAATGTAACATAAAACCCTAATGTAAATAAATGATTAGAAAAAAAAACAATAAAACTATGAGGAACTAGTTATTTCAACAAAAATACATAAATGTGAAGTGTCACACAGGGATTTGTGGGAATGTCAATTTACGTTTTTTAAAACTGTAAATTTAACAGTATTTTACTGTAAAATTATTAGGGGTGGGAATCTCTAGGCACCTCACGATTTGATCGATTACGATTCAGAGGGCTTCCGATTCGATGCTAAATCGATTATCTGAATCTTTTGTGTGTGTGTGTGTGTGACTATAAATACTTTGCTTTAAAAGTAAAAAGTAATGACCCATGAAGAATTAATAATATATTTGATTAACATTGCAAAGAACCAACAGGAAAATAAATGTGTGCCTGAACTAGCAGCATACTTGTTATCCATAGTTTTTTTTCTCTCTCTCTCTCTCTCCTGAGGATGGGGACCAGCAACTGTTTGGTAACCCACATTAAAAAACAAAACAAAAAAAAACTTTCTTTTGTGTTCAGGACAAGAAAGAAATGAATACAGGTTTGGAACAACATTAGAGTAAATAATGACAGATTTTTTGTTAGATTTTTTTTGTGAACTATCCCTTTAAGGACGAGCGGCAGTACTATACTCCTGTCGCTTTTAGACCAGCAAGCGACGCGTTTAATAGACGCATATTATTACACCAGATTGTCTCTCAAATGTTTGCTTTCACTTTAGACATAGCCAGTTCTGTTTATGTAAACATTGTATGTGTTTAACAGTATTAGCATAAGACTCGAAAGATAACTTAGTCCAGTGTTCAGGCGCTGTTTGACAGGCTTCTAGTGCCTGTGTGAGCGTCGGGAACAGCGCATCAGCACGTGAATTAAATGTTTAACCGGCATGGCTTATGCAAATAATGAACTTTTGTGAATTGCTGTGTCCCGTACCTATTCATTAACGTGTGATGTATAGGCTACGTCGCGTTGTACAGTTGAGACAGATGCGCCAGAACTGAACTGATAGAATGCACTGTAACACGATGCAACGATATTTCTTCAAAAGCAGATAGTGGAAACATTTTAATCGTCCATGATCAAAAATCGTGCTATCGCACACCCCTCCACACGTCAGCTTTCAACGAGGAGGGTGTTTTGGATTCGGCGCTCAGTCATCGCGTACTGCGTCTCTGTTATGTGCATGCCACAGACGGTGTCGGCCACTGCACTTCTGCGCTTCAGAGTTCCGTCTTTCACGTTGCGTCAATACGTTATTATAAATATATATAAAATAATACTTTTTTTTTTGAAAATCGATTTTTGACATTTGTGAATCGATTCAGAATCGTCCACGTCCCGCATTGCCGATGCATCTAAGAGTCGATTTTTTCCCCCACCTCTAAAAATTATATCACAGTTATATACCGTGGTATAGTACGGAAACTTTCTGTTTACCAATTAACAGTTTTGCACTGTAGCATTTTTACAGTATTTTACCATTAAAATCACGGATATTTTTACAGTAATGTACATACATTTTTAAGTAACAATTTTCCTTCTCAAGTAAATGTACCTTATTTAAGAATGTTTAGATATTTGTAAAATACGCAGGAAGAAAATCTTTTTTGTCTAACAACCTAATTTAATTCTGCACAGATAGCTAATCAACTAAACAGAAAACCAATAAAACAGTGACTCAAAGCCAATCTTTTCAGTCTCGAATCCAGCGTGTGTGCTGCTCAGGTATCGAGTTTGCTTTCTCTGGCGGAGAGAATCTTAACTCCTGCTTGTTGAGATCATGATTTTCTTTTTCTTTTGTATTTCTCTTCTTTTCTTCAACATGTCAGATGTAAAGCACGATCTAGGTCACGAGTTTTTGTGTCCTCGTGCTCATTATACCACATGGATTCATTCATTTTGTCGTATTCTCCTGTCACATTTGACGCCATCCCGCTGCTTTATGCTGTAACCAGGCTCAAAGAGAGATGTTTTTTCCGGCTGTGTTACAAATAGCCAGCTGTGCTTCAAATGTCATCTTTACACTAACTACAGGTGTTCTCTGTGCTCCAGCACTAACAATGACACTGAAGACTTTCAAATGAATACTTAATACTGCCCAATGGACATGGTTAAGCTTTAATGGCCAGAGCAGCTTCCTGCCTCACTCTATAATAAATCGTGGAGGGAATTTTTACGTTCAGGCATGGGAAAGTAATGAAGATGTAATTTCTGAAGAAGATCTGAGTGGTCACCACCATGTTGCAAGGTGGTTTCTGGAAGAATGCTTGCTATGCTAAGACAAAAAAGCCTCTATGATATTTTTTTTTCCAAGGACAACCCCAGTCTTTCTCAACAAAGTCTCAAACTGTGCTCTCTTGATATGACTATGGATTTGTCATTAATCCGGCAACATGACATCATGACTTTTGCGTAAACATACACACCACTTTCAAGTCAAGTGGCGTGTTATCTATACGCATTTTGAGCTATCCGCGTGTATGCCTACGCCATTAATGCCCGAGTGATTCCGCGTTATGTACATGCCGTTAAATAAACCTGATGAATTAGTTCAACTCAAACTGTTTGAGGAAACTCGATTGCCTTAAATCATTTAAGTTTATTAACTCAAACAATTTAAGCATAAAAAAATTGATTTGTTTCCAAGTAACTCAATAACTTATTGTTAACATAACTTGGGTAAACAAAGTTAATAGTACTAATTAGTTACTATAACTTAAATCTATGAAGTACACTGTAAACCCGAATAAGTTGGCAGAACTCAAATCACTTTAAATAGTATAAACTTAGTTAGCATTTAAAGCTAATCTGCTAACATAGTAAATGCTAACATATTTAAAACAATATGTTATAAGCACTTACAAGCACAGAAGCACTTGCTGTAGTAGCGCAATAATATAAAGGGATAATTTGCTTTCAAATCAAACTGAATGCACCACTTGTCACCATGATGGTAACTATCCTAAAGCTAACATTAACAGGAATTCTTCTAAATTAGCATGACAAAACATTAATCACTACTAAATCTCACACTTAACATTAATCTTACACAAAAAAACAAACATTATATTGCACTTAATTTTAGCATTTACACTCTCTTTCAAGTGCCATCGGCAAAGCATGCTGGGAAATAGATATCCCAGCCGTTTCAGTTAAACTTAAGTTCCTCTAAATTAAAATAAATAATTTCATAAAACTCAAAACAATGAAACAGTTCAGTTTACTTAAAACATAATATATGTAGCGCTGTTTGTTCGCGTTCGACTACGGTAGAAACATGACGTCACAATATGTCGACCTTCATAGAAGCGGGTGGCCGGTTATGTAGATATAAATGTCTCATTCTAAGGTAATAAAAACATTACCTTATTAATTTATACATCACTGAAAACATAGTTGCAAAGGTGCAACTTTTTTACACATTGCACCTTTAAAAGCAAACCAGATTAGCATTGCCAGCTAAAAAAAGCAAACCACATTTTTTAGATGCTGTTTTAGGACATTTCACCTGGTTTAGATAGTCAGCCAGCTTTCTCTCTAAACCGGAGCAGTTGATATCTGCTCAAAACCCCCTTTAAAACCAGACCAGCTTGGACTGATACAATGCTATTGGTGGATCTCATGTGAGTGACAGGTTGCTCCGCCCTTAATATGTCATCAGAGAAGAAGAGATGTTGCTGCAAAGGGAGGGGGAGCTTCAAAGTGATTTTATTGTGTGAAAGGACCTTAGGAATTGACTTACATTTGTTTTTCTCCACCATCTTTTCTCTGTATCTCAGGGTCATTCTGGGATTGAACTCCTGAGACCTGCTCCTCTGAGCCCCATAAGGTCTCTCATGTGGAGAGCAATGGTGACCTCCCTGCGTGGTCAATCACAGATCAAAGCGTGAGTGAAATGCCTTTTGATATTTGTGAGTTTATCTGATCAATCAAGACACCCGTCCTACTCTGAGCACTGAGAACATTTTATTTTGTAGTTATTTTAATAAATGAGGCACCCTGAAACACAGTGACAGCACATGTCTGACCCAGATCTGTCTGTAAACTTCTGTGTGTGTTTGTATCTGATATGAAACTGGTGTGTATTATTCTAAAACCTATAGGGAACTGTTGAGAAGATTTATGATGCGCACCAAGGCTCCATTTATTTGATCAAAAATACAGTGAAAACTAATATTGTGAAATACTATTATGTTTTAACTGTATATATATATATATATATATATATATATATATATATATATATATATATATATATATATATAGAAGAGTTCAGATGCAAAAGCCTCTAAATGCCATTTGAAATTTTCTTCTAAAATGATCATTTTTATCAAGCTTGTATATTTAAGTTCAGTAATTTCACTTAAATGACAATTAATAGGTCATCTTCATTGCCATTTAAGTGAAATTACTGAACTTAAATATACAAGCTTGATAAAAATTATCATTTTAGAAGAAAATTTCAAATAACGCTTAGAGGCTTTTGCATCTGAACTCTTCATATATACATATATATATATATATATATATATATATATATATATATATATATATATATATATATATTGTTTTATATTGTAATATATTTTCAAATGTAATGTATTCCTGTGATCAAAACTGAATCTTCAGCATCATTACTCCAGTCTTCAGTGACCCATGATCCTTCAGAAATCATTCTGATATGATGATTTGCTGTATATCTGTTAAGGAAAGCATTGCATGCTTTAATTTCCCTTGAAACATGTTGCTGCATGAGGGACATTTGGATGTCATAGCTGGTTGGATTCATTTGTTAAAGGTTCTATATGTAACTTTTTTAATAAAATGAATCCTTTTTTTATTGCCTGTGTTTGAGGGGGTTGTAATCACACATTGCAATGATCCACTTTTCGGGTTTTGCTATTACCTCTGAAGGCCAATATTCATATTTACAAGTGAGGTCTCCGGGTTGGATTTCCAGCGAAATCCATCGGATGCGATGTGCATGCGCGCTCCCGAGCCTCTCTATCCAGTCAACCATGTCTCTATCCAGTCTTTATACAGTCAACCATGCGACCAGCGGCACTTCAGCCGACGACATGGAGTCTGATAATAACAGCCCAGAACGTCCAGCCGCCAGCACAACACACACTCCAACACAAACTCCACATAAATATAAAAAACAAAAAAGTGAAACTGTTCAGTCTAGTTTATTAACCGGTTTCGTTACCATATCATACATTCACCTGTGTTGACATTGCTGATTGCGAAAGATACACGAAAATAAATGGCTTAATACGTCACATGTCGGCTAAATACAGTTAACATTATCATGGTACGAGTACAGAGCATTAGTTCAACGTCAAGCTGATAAAAGTAGGCTATTATTGTACCTGCTGTGGGAGTTTACATTAGTTTCCAGCATGTTGTGTGATTATTTCGCTGTTGCGTTAAATGTCTCTGTGTGGCCGGTAGTGACTGCTCACTCTTGAGCTCTAGCACGCATATGAGCACGAGCACTCTTGTTGCATTGGGAAACATCACCGCTGAGAGGCCGCTAAAAATCGCATACAGCACCTTTAAAGATGCCATTAGCCCAATAGCATGACCAAGATGACCAAGCTCTGAGACTCTAGAACTCAAGGCTTCGAGACCAAGACTGAGACCAAGACAGACCGAGCACAGACTCGAGACTGAGAGATCAGACCAAGACCAATACAGACCAAAGTTAAGATACTCTAGACCAAAGCTCAAGACTTAGACTAAGGCTCTGAGACTTAGACCAAGGCTTCAGACTAAGCTCAAAGACTAAGACTCAAGACTCGAGACTAAGATGAGACTGAAACTCGAGATTTAGACAATTAGACTAAGACTAATACTCTAGACTCAAAGCTTTAGTCTGAGACTCAGAGTTCAGACTCAACGACTTTAGACTCAAGTCAGACTAGACACAGACTCAAGACTTTGAGACTAATAGATTAGACTCAAGATTTTAGTCCGGGACTGAAGTTCGAGACCAAGACTCAAGCTTGAGACCAAGACTTTAGACTAAGTTCTGAAGACTTTAGACTAAACTAGGATGTAGACTAAATACTCTAGACCAAGCTTTAGTTCAAGACTAAGATATGAGACCAAGACTGAGTTCTAGACTCTTAGACTTTAAGACTAAAGCTTTGAGACTTTAAGACTTAATATGATGACTAAGACTTTAGACCAAGTCTAGTTGAGACTGACTAAGATGTAAGTCCAGACCTCGAGACTTTAGACTCAAGTTCTAGTCCGGGACTAAAGCTTTAGACTAAGACTAAGCTCTAGACTAAGACTCTAGACCAAGCTCGAGACTTTAGACCAAGATTAGACCAAGACTAAGTCGAGACTCAGAATTCAAGACTCGAGACTGAAGCTCGAGACTAAGACTAAGCTCTAACACCAAGACTCAAGCTCGAGACTCGGAGGGTTGGTCCCTCCCTTGGAAAAAAAACAGACAGCGAGACCATGACAAGGCAGGGAGGTCCGGTGACCAAGACAAGACCAAAGACCGTAAAGGCCGTGACAAGACAGAGATGTAAAAGTGGTATCGAGACCGGTCTCGAGACATACTGTACATCACTACCAAAAATAGTTCTTCTATAGCATTGCTTTCGAAAACCCGCTTTATTTTTTTGTTGGAGAAATTTAACTCCAGCATGTTAAAGTAAATGTAACCCTGAGATAATGTACTTTAGGGACACGATGTGCTTGTTTCTTCTATAACAGAAGTGTGTCTATTCTCTGTGTTTTATGTGTGTATCCCTGCAGAGTCAGTGTCATGGTGTTGATAACTTCCTGGACTCCCTGCTGTCAGAGCCCTGCTCCCTCTCTGGGTCTCTTCACCCTGTGACAGTGGAATCAGTGACGACACCCCGTCAGACCACCTGGACAGCCCCCCACCACCTCCCACCAGCCCACTCTTCGAACTCTCATCTTCCTCCCTCAGCATCCTCATCTTCTTCCTCAGCCGCCCACTCACGGCACAAACAAAGAGCCGGATATCTCCATTGATCTGGGTGAGATTTCATTTTTCAAACAGCAGTCCCACCAAAATCTTTTTAATTACTATTATTTTGCAGTCAAAACAACAACAACAACCATTATGTCAAGACAAATTTAAAGATTACAGTTAGGGTGATTCCACACTGCATCAGAGATGGACACTAAAGTAGAGATGCACCAATGTAAAAGCAAGGATTTTCTATTATCGGCCATTGCCTTATTGTTTAAAAACAGCCAATGATCATGGTCGATGTGTTCAGAATGTGTTCAGACTGCAACTCAGTGTGTGTGAAGAAAATCTCTCGAGTTGAATTTAGGACAAGTTAACGCAACAATAACGCAAAAAAATGTGTGTTACCCAAACAAGCGTAACGTAACTTATATAAAAGCAAATTCTGGCTGTCCAGTAGATGCTGCACTGCTAACATTGGGTATTACATTACTAGCCTAACATAATTATTCATGCATATATCACAGTAACACTGAAAATTAAAGACATTAATTTTATTGAGTTAGCAGTTTATACAAATAAATCAAACACTAAGAGAGCTTCAATTCTTAAGGTTTTTGCAGTAGCGGACCAGCTCACCAATCTGGCTTTCTGCCTCTGGTATGCACACACACACCCTGTAAGGTGAAAGAAAACCTGTGTATTTGACCATATGATTTGTCTGTAGTTCAAGCCGGGTTGCCAGATCCACAGTTTTTTCCCACACTAAGCATTATTTATAGCACGCTTCCCATCAAATAATCGCAAAGAGCTCATGCTTTGTTGCTTAAAAACAAGTAAACACGGCTTGTAAACAAGTCTTAGCTTTAAAATTCTGTCCATTTTATTATTTTATGCATGAACATCTGGAAGGTATGTTGAAAGATACAGTACAACTAACCTATATCACATTTAATCGCTTAATCAGTTTTTCAACCATAGAAAGAGGCAATAATTTAATGTTGAATTTACCTCAGGAAAGTTATCCAATGTTCACAGTTCGTTAGTTAACTATTAAAAACACTAGAGAGGAGCTTATTTACTGGTAATTATAAATTTAAATGTCATCAAGACAAGTGTATCTACTGTGCAACTGAGTTGCATAGGCTACAAACATTTCAGTTTTTATTTGAGATCAAGAAATCAACTCAACTCTGTAGGTAACATACATTTTTGTTTTTGTTAACATGATCACAGGGTTTTTATTGTTCAATAATTCTCTGAGTAGGCCATATTGATGCTCTGTCATACAAATGACAAATTCCTGTAAGGCTCGTAACCATCAGAACACATCATAGACTTTCAAAGCTCTCAGAGTTCAAAGCCTGAGTAAATGTAGTGAAGAATCAACCCTTAGTACACTTATAATTCTGAGCAGCCTGTGATCTTCCTTAGGAAGCAGACCAGACACATTTTACTTACTGCTGCTACAATAAATGTGTATTTTAGATGTCTTTCTGTCATAAGATCAAACTACAAACAAGATTAACTTTTTTTGACTTAGGCCTGTAAGCAACCAGCTATCAACCACTCACGACACCCTACAGTATTAACCATCCAGAACAGCAGCAACCACAGAAATGTGACAAGAACGGGTCAGAACACCTTAGCAACTAATAGCCATGCCCTAGCAACCACTCGGCAACACCCATAGAAACCATCTAAACAATAGCAACCACTCAGAAATGTGCTAACAACTACTGAGAACACCTTAGCATCAGCATAGTAATGCCCTAGACATCATCTGGAAATGTGATAAACACTTAGAATACCTTAACAACTGCATAGCAACGCCTAGGCACTTAGAAATAGGGCAATGACCCCTTGGAACCCATTAGTGCCAACAACCATCAGAACACCCTGGCACAGCAATGCCCTAGCAACCACCTATACATATGATGAACACTTAGAACAGCTTAGCAACAACCTAGCAACCACCTAGTGGTAAACTCATCCTAAAAAACACCTAAACTCTATCTACCATGCAATGTGATGACAACCTAACTCTGAGAAAAAAGAAAGGACATTTTTTGGTCTGTTTGTCTTTGGACAGTGTGAAGTAAATGTATTCTGTGATGTAAAACTCCTGTCTGTGTGTGTGTTGTGCGTGCAGCAGATTGGGAGTCCTGTCTGTTCACTGACGGTCTGACAGACTCTCACTGCACGAGAACTCAACCAACCCCGGTTTACCAGCTCACTGTGAAAGATCTGCTGCTCTCCAACATCGGAGAACCGGTGAGTACTGACAGAACATGAACAGAACCCATTTTGTGTATGTGACTAAACAGTCCTGGTGTGACATTCAGTGTGACACAAAGTGTCGACAAGTGTTTGCAAGAGCTCACCAAAACTGGACAGTTGAAGACTGGAAAATGTCGCCTGGTCTGATGAGTCTCGATTTCTGTTGAGACATTCAGATGGTAGAGTCAGAATTTGGCGTACACAGAATGAGAACATGGATCCATCATGCCTTGTTACCACTGTGCAGGCTGGTGGTGGTGGTGTAATGGTGTGGGGATGTTTCTTGGCACACTTTAGGCCCCTTAGTGCCAATTGGGCATCGTTTAAATGCCACGGCCTGACCTGAGCATTGTTTCTGACCATGTCCATCACTTTATGGCCACCATGTCCCCATCCACTGATGGCTACTTCCAGCAGGATAATGCACCATGTCACAAAGCTCGAATCATTTCAAATTGGTTTCTTGAACATGACAATGAGTTCACTGTACGAAAATGGCCCCACAGTCACCAGATCTCAAACCAATAGAGCATCTTTGGGATGTGGTGGAACAGGAGCTTTGTGCCCTGGATGTGCATCCCACAAATCTCCATCAACTGCAAGATGCTATCCTATCAATAAGGGCCAACATTTCTAAAGAATGCTTTCAGCACCTTGTTTAATCAATGCCATGTGGAAGTAAGGCAATTCTGACGGCGAAAGGGGGTCAAACACAGTATTATGGTGCTCCTAATAATCATTCAGGTGAGTGCATACATATATAGATATCTCATATATATGTATACATATATAAGTCTCATAAATTATGGAAAATTCTGTACAATGGCAGGGAAAGAGTTAAAAGTGCATTATCAGACAATGACCCCTTAGAAAGCAGTGGCCTGTGTAGACCGTAAACTGCTTAATAGCGTTGAACAGATAAAAGCATGTTGAGGGGCAATGTGTTCAAACATGGCGTAAACACCTTGTCCTGTGTTATAGAGGTAATAACTTTGACCTGTAAACATTACAGGGCAACATAAAGCACAATAGAGCTGTTATTGCTTTACTCAGATCTGTACCTCCACAGATGCTGTTTCAGTGTTTAGGTTGATTTCATGATGCTGGATAAAATCAAACAGATGAACAAATGTATCTGCAGCACTTCTGTTGTCATAATGCATTGCATTGATACTTGAGACTGAAAAGGCAGGAACATTGATTATTTTTGCAGCTGACCTTATTGCATTTGCAGAAGTTTCCCTTTCAGATGCTAAATTTATGGGATGATGAGAATATAATGAATCATGCAAGGTGATTTACTAAGGTTTGCCTGAATTACTGGCTTGGCATTATTTTAACCTGGTAATACCAAACTCTGCTGTAACATTGGTTGCCGTAAGCCAACTTAAACATCACCTCCATTCAAAATGTTTAACAAACACTCTTCTTGTTCAGGGTTTGTGCATATCGTCTCTGGTCGTTATAGAAATTATCTGGGCGTGTCTTTATTTTGTGCATCGTCAGTAGATCACGCGCAGAACTTTCCACTCCCATCTGTGCTTTTTTGCAATTACGCTCTCAAGCTAATTTGCCCTGTTTAGTAAATCTGGCCCTAAGTAAATTGTCTTTAATCATATTTAAAGGGATACTCCACTTTTTTTTGGAAATGGGCTCATTTTACAACTCCCCCAGAGTTAAACAGTTGAGTTTTACTGTTTTCAAATCCATTCAGCCGCATTTTTTTGACATTTAGAGGAATATCAGTAACCAGACAGTTTCTGGTCTCATTGACTTTCATAGTAGGAAAAAATATACTATGGAAGTCAATGGGACCAGAAACTGTCTGATTACTGATATTCTTCTAAATATCAAAAAATCGTCTGAATACATTCGAAAACGGTAAAACCCAACTGTTAAAATCTGGGGAGTGTTAAAATGAGCCTATTTCCAAAAAAGTGAAGTATCCCTTTAAAACATATGCAGTTCCTAAAGTTTTTGAACAAGAGCATGAAATGAAATGTGTGTTTCTGTGTCCAGACAAAACCTTCTGACCAGCAATGCCAGCAAGAACTGATGCTCAATGAAGATGAGAAGAAACTTTTAGCCAAGGAAGGAGTCAATCTTCCCAGCCAACTGCCTCTAAACAAGGTACGCTGAACACAAACACACGTTCCACGTGAATTAGATCAAGGTCACATGGCCACATGTAATAATCCATCCATGTCCTACTCATGTCATTGCTCCATGTCTCTAAATTTACTGCTGGAAGCCAGATCAGACATCAGCAGGGAAGAAAGAGGATTTTATAGAGGCTGAGATGAAGGAAATCAGTGATGAAAGGCAAAGGCAGCTCTCATCGTAATAACACATTTCAGCCGCGAAGGTTTTTCCGTCTGTGTATAGGATAATGAAAATGACATGATTAAGCTGATTTGATTCAACTCACATGCCGCATGCTTCAGACCTAAAATCTGTATCAAAATAAATGTTTGAAATGCCGACACTTGTGCCATCTCAATTCAAGATGAATTCCTCTTAAAGAGCCCCTATCATGGATTTTTGAAAATGACTGTTCATATGGTGTGGAATATAGCTCTAAGGGAATGAAAAAATCCTGCAAAGATTTATATCTGAAAGTTTATATAAAGTTATTGTCTTTCCAAAGTGAGAGTCGACTCTGAGTCTATGAAATGAAATGTTTTTGAAACGAGTCATTAGTTGTTGCATCGTGACGCACAGACATATTGGCCACGCCCAGTTACAGCGCGCACATACGGAAGTGTAAACTTGAAGTCTACACATTCAAAAACTTCATCATAGCATCATGTCGAGAAGACGCTGTGTTCTACAATGCAAAGATAGTTCAGCCACTTTGTTTTCATTTACCAGGGACGAGCATGTGAAGAATCGGTGGTTAGAGTTCAGTATTTGCAACGATACCACACCAGTATTGAGAATGAGGAGCTGACGTCATTTTACATAGCTCCTCCCCTCTCCGCCATGTTGGTTGGATTTCCACGGCAAACCAGTATTGTTTACGTGTGTTTTTAGCTCGGTAGTAGAGGAGTTTCTCGCAATTCAATTTCTCGAATTTCACTGTTTGCTGTGCCTTAACGAACATACGCAAACAATTTTGTTTGAGTGCCTTGTTCATTACTTTTTTATTTCTTTGAAATAAATGTTTGAAACAACTTGATATGGCTTAACAATATTTATTGAGAACTGAAATATATGTATATTTGGACAATATAAGTTTCATGGACAACATAAGTAATACTAATAAAATAATAATACTGTTATTAGTGCAAAACAACAAATATCTTGATGCTGCTTCTCCAAATACAGCTGTTTTGCGCTTAGTGTGAGTTTGTTCCCTTTTCCTTCACCTTATCTTTTTGCATTGCTTTACTTTCTTCCATTTTTCTCGTATTCTTAGATCCGTCTCTGTCCTGCCAAAATAATAAATGCGCGAAAATAATAAATGCGCGAAAATTAAAGAGCTCTGGAATGTTTAGTCGCGTCTCTGTGGGGTTCTAACATAGGATTCTAAAGGCGTTGCCGCTGGTAACCGATAGTGTCTCCAACCTTTACTGGCCGACCGGCTCAGACCCCGCCCAAATCGGCACGTGACTCCTCATTCTCAACAGCCCGATTGTGTTCTCATCATTTTAACTACGAATCGTTCAAAAACAAATGAATTCAAATGTGGATTCGCAAGCGGTTGTTCCTGAAGGAGGGCTCAGTAACTTACTTACCCAGTGTATATAGATCAGCTTCCTCCCATGAATCACAACCTGTAAGTACTATTAATAATTGTTTTTTTTTTAACGGTTTTGTAGCATCGGGCGCGAGGAGGGAAGGCGCAATAAGTATGTGTGTGTGTGCGCGCGTGTGTGCGTGCGTGCGTGCGTGCGTCGTGTGTGTGTTTAAGGTACGCTCGAGCGCAGCTTCTAGGTCTCCAATGTCAATTTTTTTTAAATATGTGACATTTTTGTCGCTGTTATTGGAGCTGTCATAAAGAATAGAGCGTCTTGTAGTAGTGCAGTGCTTTATCAATATTTTTATGCGTTATGCTAACAAACAATAACTGACTGGGTCATCTGACCAATCACCGCCGATTAGCGTCACGCAAAGGAGTGGTTTGGAAAAATGAGTCGTTGTACGAATCATTTGGGAGTTCGGTGAGCAAATCAGTTAAAAATAAATGCATAATAGAAGACAAAGTGTTTTTTATCCTTGCATGCATGGTAAACTGTTTTGGGAACTCCTAAAACAAAAATAGGAACATTTCAAATGCTATGATGGGGGCTCTTTAACATTTTGCCTGGCTTGTTCTCTCGTGTTTTTATTAGTACGAAGAAAAGATTCTGAAGAAGGTTCGAAGGAAAATCCGGAACAAGCAGTCGGCACAGGAGAGCCGCAAGAAAAAGAAAGAATATATAGATGGACTGGAGGGCAGGTAAACACAAACAGAGACTGACACACACACACGTTGGATTTTCTATAGGCATGCTGGATATTCTATAGCTTTCTTCATTTTTACATTAAAAAACAACATTAATTATTAAGCTGCTTTCCCCATGGGGACCAAAATTATTAATTTATGGGAACATTTTGTCCTCATAGGGAATAAATTCAGCTTACTCGTTTTTTAACTTGCATATGTACACTGTAAAAATGAATATGCTTTATCCAATCAAAAAAAAATTGGCAACAGATTACAAGCAATATTATTAATTAAATGTAACAAATTAGAATTGTGTAATAATTATTTAAATTAATTCCTTAAAAGTTAACCATTTAAAATGAGTAAAACACAACAACAACCAAAAAAACATAAATTTAAGTCACAATTATGGTGATCGGTGTTTGTTTTAAGATTATGGTTTTCTCCTTCAGTGATTCTGCTTGTTAACAACAGGTGTCTTCAATGTTGGCAATACAAAATAAATAGTTCTTAATTAATCTTTGACGTCTGTCTGTTCGTGAGATATTTTTGTTAAATTTTTTGGTGTAAACTTTCCTCATTTTAAATGGTTAACTTTTAAGGAATAATTTGATTAATTATTACTCAATTCTAATTTGTTAAATTGAATTAATAATATTGCTTATAATCTGTTGCCACAATTTTATTGATTAGATAAAGCGTATTCATTTTTACAGTGTAGAATGAGAAAGCAGAATTGGATACACTACAGTTCAAAAGTTTGAGGTCAGTGTATTATTGATCCTAAATTGATTGTTTATATTCAGGAAAGACATCCTAAATTAAAGTGACAGCACAATATTTTACATTGATCTGGCTCAGTATCAAACTGATACTGCAGTATCGACACCATTATTTACATTTGACAGGAACACACATGCAACTTTCGCCCAAGGTAATAGGCGTTAAGTATCCGGACCACGTACACTACGCAGTTTAGCCAATCAAAACACACCGGCCCAAACTAACCAATCTGAGCTCATTGCCTGTTTCTGGGGAGTGGTTTCATAGACTCAGGAAGTCAACCGGTCGTTCAAATGACAGAGGAGAACGCGGCTTACAATAAAAGTGAAATTTATGAAAAATAAGACTTTATAAAAAAGAAAAACCACAAATACATGTTATATTGCACCTCATAAACACAATCATGCAAAGAAAAAAAAGCAGTAAACCACCCCTTTAAAGGTAGTGTTATATATTGTGAACAATGTGCCGAACTTCAACTCAGATCTACAAGTAGTCTCAATAAATGAATATGACATCAAAGAAAAACTCATTACGAAGAAAACTTGCAGTGGAGTTGAAATTGAGGTTGAAAATCATTAAAAAACCAGGCTCGAACTTATCTTAACTTCTGGATCAAAGGAATGGAATATCCTCAGAGAGTCTGGAGAAATTATTTAAAACACACTGCGGCACAGATTTCAGGCATGAAATTGGCCTTTAAGGAAGAGCTCGTGGGTTATATCTGTCCACAGGACAAATTCATTTCACAGCAAGTGCTGCAGTCATCAAAAGCACCACAGCCATAACTGTTTTTACACAGTCACAAATCAGTCTTGTGAACTTACACACCGTCTACAGACACCTGTTGGGATTGTCCGGTCCTAGAAGAAATCAGATCATTTTCTCTTTTTCATATTTTGTCAATAAACATAAAATGATAAGATAAAAACACAATTGAAAATATATTAGCATTTTCTTAATTGGATTTTAATTGCAAATAAGATTGGCCTATATATATATATATATATATATATATATATATATATATATATATATATATATATATATATATATATTAATAAATACATTAGGGCTGTGCAAAGATTAATTGCGATTAATTGCATTCAAAATAAAAGTTTGTGTTTACATAATATATTTGTGTGCTGTGTATATATATATACTGTATATATAAATGCATAATCTATATTATATATAAATATTTTATATATTAATGACACATTTTCTTAAATATATAGTCATGCATGTGTGAGTATTTATATGAAATACAAAATAATTAAAACCAGAGCACACACAAATATATTATGTAAACACAAACTTTTATTTCGTAATTGCAATTATATATTGCATACAATATATACTATATATATGTATATATATATATACATATAATATATACATATATACATATAATATATACATATAATATACATATAATATACTATACATATACATGTATATATGTATAATTATATACACAGTATATATATACACAGCACACAAATATATTATGTAAACACAAACTTTTATTTTGGATTGCAATTAATCGCAATTAATCTTATATATATATATATATATATATATATATATATATATATGTATATAGGGCTACGAAACGATTAATCAATCGCATCCAAAATAAAAGTTTGTGTTTACATAATATATGTGGGTGCACTATATATATATATATATATGTATATATATATGTATATATATATATATATATATATATATATATATATATATATATATATATATATATAGATATAAATATATATACAGATAAATATATACATACATATAAATATATATATATATATATATATTTATATATATAAATAAATACACACACATGCTTGTATGTATTTAAGAAATATTTTCATGTAAATACTGTATATAGATTTATATAGAATTTATATTATATATAAATATGATATTATTATATTTTTTTTTCTTAAATATACATGAATGTGTGTGTTTTTATATATATACAAAATAATTATACACAGCAAAGCACACAAAAATATATTATATAAACACAAACTTTCATATTCACATTTTCATATTTCATTAACAATATATACATATATATATATATATATATATATATATATATATATAAATAATTTACTTTTTTACAACAAAATGAACCAGCTCTGAACTTACATAAGGTTGTCTATGACGCTATTTTGGTCTAGAAACAAACCTAGTTGCATTATTTTATCACTGTAAAGCTGCTTCAAACAATCTATATTGTAAAAAGCACTTTATAAATAAAGGTCACTTGACTATAGGGAGTGTTTGTGTGTGTGCGTGTATATACACATCCTGCTGTGATGGACAAGAGGGTGTGTGTGAGTATTTGTATGTCAGATTCATCACTGTGAGTAATTTGCCATATTCTCTGGTCTTAAGGATGGCTGCATGCAGTGCTCAGAATATGCAATTACAGCAGAAAGTCATCCTGCTGGAGAAGACCAACACGTAAGTCTCGTTTTACAACAATATCAGATCCGCTACGCAGTCAAAGCAACGGCTGTTGACCTGTGGTTATAATGCACTTGTATAAATAAAAAATGTAATGTTAGTTCACAGGGCATTATCTAATCCTGAACAGATACAACTTTTGATCTTTTAAGTAACGCTTTTGATCAAGTGTTACTAAATTTAATTAGATATACAACCTGTGATGAATGCAACACATTACTGGAAGCGCTTTCTCTTCCCTTTATACAATGATTTATTTTGCTAACTAAACTATGCAAGATTCTATCTTTAATCTCATACTATATGTCAGTACTGTATTTTACTACTTTTCCTACTTTTTATGTTCTTCTTGTCTGCATGTTTCAATGACAATAAAAAGTATTCTATTCTGCTCTTTGCATGTTATTATTTGCATTTAGCATTGTTTTCCCCTGCTCTCTTCGATCATAACGCAGTCCACCGGTTAAGGTCTACTTCTGTAAAAGGTTTTATATTATCATGCACAGCTCTTTAAAGGAGCGGTACAGTTTTTTTTTTTTTTTTAAAAACGTTTGCTATGCTTTACTCACCCCATGTCATCTAAGATGTCCATGTCTTTCTTTCTTCAGTTGAAGATAAATTAAGGTTTTTGATGAAAACATTCCAGGATTTTTCTTCTTATAATGGACTTCAATGGAAACCAAACGGTGCAAGGTTTTCTTATACCCTTATTCATCGTCTGGTGTCGTTTAAAGCCCTTTCAAGCTGCACTGAAACTCTCATTTGGACCTTGAACCGTTTGAACCCATTGAAGTCCATTATATGGAGAAAATCCTGGAATGTTTTCATCAAAAACCTTAATTTCTTTTCAACTGAAGAAAGAAAGACGTGGATATCTTGAATGACATGGGAGTGAGTAAATTATCAACAAAAGTTTTTTTTAAAGTGAACTACTCTTTTAACTGAGCTATAAACCTGACCCTCTTAAAACCAGGCTCTATTATAAGATCATTACATAACGTCTCTCCTTTCAGTCCTTTATTGGTTATTTTACAGGCTATTTAAGATGCCATGAAATCAGCTATTAAATTTAAAGGAGAAGTCTAATGAAAACTTGAAAAAAATGAGCAATAAACCAGGAGAGGCTGTGCAATAGAAATGATTTTTTACCACAGTTGAAAGGTGTTTTCAGGCAAGAGCGCAAAGACAATTTGTTTGTCTACATGCATCCAAGACCCCATGTCACACTGAACCAATCAGCACTGAGAGAAAATGTTTAATGCAATTCAGTTTTGATGCTTTCTGCACGGTTTCCGCCATCAGTATTTCACCCAGAGTTCAACATGAAAAATGTTTTCAGAAGCAGCTCCTTATCAAACAATCCTATGAATCTTTAATGAACATACATGGAGAACTTATATAGAATTACATTTGAATCACTTTGAAAATACTTAGATCCTATTAATAGTTTGATCCTATATGAATTGGCTACAAATTGATAGTAATCAAAAGAATATATTGCTTTCAAGGACTTTTAAAACTCATTTTATCCATCTTTACATCTTTTTAAAAACACTCTGAAATCCTCCCGCTCTATGCATATTTGATGAGGCCATTTTGACTTTGCACTTTTAAAGTTCACATCAAATGAAAGTTTTGCTACTTCCTTCTTCGAACCCGTAACACACTCTCACCTTATCTGTCAGGTCTCTGGTGGAGCAGTTACCGTCGCCTGCAGTCTCTGGTGATGAATGGCTCCTGCAAACCGGCTCAAACGGGAACCTGCATCCTGGTAAGATGACAGCGGAGGAGGGAGGAAGGGGAAGGAAAAGAAATGAAGGGATAAAGGTAGCATATGCTTTGAAGGAACCGCTCTAAGGGTTTTAAAAACTCGAGCACAAAGTAAACACTGGCAGAAGAGGTAGAGAAAGATCAAACAAATCTTCAGTGACACATCGACCAGAGCAGAGAGATTTCAGCCGTGGCGTCAGAAAAGTCACTTTCTTCTCCATTTCAACTGATTACATCATTGACGCTCTTGAACACTGTCTGTCACCTTCCATTAGAGCTCCACAACATCTCACATGTGCTCACATTCGCCAAAATCCCAAAGTCTGCAGTCAAAAATATCAAACATTTCTTCCAAATAATCTCAACTGTGCTCTTCACATTCTTCTCTGAAAGAGATTTAAAGAAGACCTATTGCTTTATAACATTTTAAATTGACTTTAGAGTGTAATGTTGCTGTTAAGAGCAAGAAAAATATCTGCAAAGATACAAAGCACTGCAGCGCCACTATCTGAAACGCCTCTACTGTAGTCTTGAATATCCTTCCACGTCACTATATTCCTCATTTATTTATTTTATTCACTCATTATATTTAAAAAGCACTTTTCACAGATTGCATCAAAGCAGCTTCAAAGTGTCAATCAAAACATGATAGCAATGTTCGTTTCTTAGTGGAAAAACATCCACGTTTGGTAGAGCTTATCAATGGTACTAATTTGGTTAATTAATTTGAATATCCCCAACTGAGCAAGCCAAAGGCAACAGTGGCAAGGAAAAACTCAGGTGACCCAATGGTGTCCTAAAACTCCATCAGGTGACCCAATGGTCCCTAAACTCCATCAGGTGACCCAATGGTGTCCTAAAACTCCATCAGGTGATCCAGTGGTGTCCTAAAACTCCATCAGGTGACCCAATGGTGTCCTAATACTGCATCAGGTGACCCAAAGGTGTCCTAAAACTCCATCAGGTGACCGAATGGTGTCCTAAAACTCCATCAGGTGACCCAATGGTCCCTAAACTCCATCAGGAGACCCAATGGTGTCCTAAAACTCCATCAGGTGACCCAATGGTGTCCTGAAAACTCCATCAGGTGACCCAATGGTGTCCTAAAACTCCATCAGGTGACCCAATGGTGTCCTAAAACTCCATCAGGTGACCCAATGGTCCCTAAACTCCATCAGGAGACCCAATGGTGTCCTGAAAACTCCATCAGGTGACCCAATTGTGTCCTAAAACTCCATCAGGTGACCCAATGGTGTCCTAAAACTCCATCAGGTGATCCAATGGTGTCCTAAAACTCCATCAGGTGACCCAATAGTGTCCTAAAACTCCATCAGGTGATCCAATAGTGTTCTAAAACTCCATCAGGTGACCCAATGGTGTCCTAATACTGCATCAGGTGACCCAATGGTGTCCTAAAACTCCATCAGGTGACCCAATGATGTCTTTAAAAGCAACACTTTTAAAGCGATTGATCAATCACAATAAGCTGGTCCAGCCAATTAGAGCTCAGTGTGCTTTTCAGAAGGAGGGGCTTCACAGAGACAGGAACTAAACAGAGCGTTACTGACAGACTGGGAAGAGAGGAGCCGCAACAATGTATTTGTATTTTTAAAAATAATTTGTTTTTGAACATTCAAGCATGAAAACCTATTCTAGTATAACACAATCAGGACTTTGTAAATAGGTTCTCTTTAAAATGAAATGCATTGACAGTGAAACTAAATGACCCAAAAGAAAAAATAATCAATCACAGTTCATGTTTTGTGGTTTGTCAATGCTGTCTGTGCTCTGTTGAGATGTGCTGGTCGAACCCTATTAATAAATTCAAGCATCAAGATGAATGGATAATTTCTAAAATGTGATTCGGGAGCCACCGGATGGGTATTTGAAATTCAAATGAACAAAGATGCCGTGAAGATAAATTAAAGTGAACTGTCTGGATAATACAATATTGCTGACGGGTGTAAAAGCAGACTTCATGATTCACTGCACCTCAAAAACATGTTTAGAAAGGAAAGGAGTAGAGAAGAAGGAAGAGCAATAAATAAATAAATAAATAAATAAGTCATGGACAGGAGAAATAAAACAAGGAAATTAAAGGATGGAGTGTTATTATATTACTGACCCCAAACTTTTAAACAGCGATACAACATATTTTTCAAATAAGTATCAGAGGGGATATTGCAAATTCTAATATAGAACAATTATTTGTATCTTTCCTGTGCATCTGGCAGAGAACCAAAATGATTATAATGAAAGTGTTGATTATACAAGCCTGTTTTCAATGCATGTCAGGTCATAAGCTGACCCACATAACAGGACTTGTTTATTAACCTCCTCTCATTTAATATTCCTTCTTTCCTAGGTGCTGGTCATCTCTTTCTCTCTCATTCTCATCCCGAGCCTCCAGCCGAGGAGGGCCGCGCACCCGGGGACTTCAGCACTGCCAAAGGTTCGTCAACATCAACAGCATTGCAGACAGCATCATGAAACTGTGAATTTGACTTCATTTACATATTCTGAACGCATTTCAGAAAACTGAGATATCTATCTACCAAACATCTCTGTTTGCCATCTGAGGCATGTAGCGATTACGTTTACTGACCTGAGATGTCAACATAAACAAGTTTTTCATTTAAAGAGACTGTATGGTACAGACACATAAGCACAAGGGCTCTACATCAAGGTGTAACCTGATTTATATTCAGGTTCTTGAACAAGACAAAGTGGAAGGCAGCAGCATTGGAGCGAACAGACAAGCTCACATTTGCACGTCTCAGGGTCTTCTGATCTTTAAAGCAGTGACAGCGATCAGAAAGCAATGTGATCGTGGCTGTCAGACGTTATGCAACGCCTGCTTTACAGCGCTCACCTGCATTCATTTTTCATGTGGCACGACTTTTCTTCTCAGCTCATGTTTGACCTTTCTCATCTGCTTGGTTTAATCTCTGACAGTTTTGCTTGCACTCAACAAAACAAAGTTTGGCTCAACAGATTCTGAAAACTAAGTACTTTCATTCTCTACATCTAGCATCTGGTGTTTTAAAGCAGGGGTTTTCAAACTGGGCTATTCACACTGTCAGTCCAAATTTGATTGTTTGTGTATCCGATTTGAGTCTAAATCTTATTTACATGACAATGTGCATTCACCCCACTGGATTGTTTTCTGAGGCAGTGGCAACTTATCGCTTAGGTTTTAGGTCTAACCGAGACGTCAGTTGGTGACGCCCCTCTGGAAATGATTTGTCTATGACGCTTTGCCAGACCATTACTCAGTTACAACTGAGAATGGTCTGGTTTTAACCAGACTAACTAATGAAAAACAACTTTTCTTACATCCATCATTAAAATGAAAGAGAAAAGGATTAATTCAAAATAGTAATTGTGATTACTAAATACTCATTAATGCAATTATCTAATCAACCAATCACATGGCAGTTGCTTCAATGCATTAAGGGGTGTGGTCCTGGTCAAGACAATCTCCTGAACTCCAAACTGAATGTCAGAATGGGAAAGAAAGGTGATTTAAGCGATTTTGACCGTGGCATGGTTGGGAAAAACATCCAGTATGCGGCAGTCCTGTGGGCGAAAATGCCTTGTTGATGCTAGAGGTCAGAGGAGAATGGGCCGACTGATTCAAGCTGATAGAAGAGCAACTTTGACTGAAATAACCACTCGTTACAACCGAGGTATGCAGCAAAGCATTTGTTAAGCCACAACACACACAACCTTGAGGCGGATGGGCTACAACAGCTGAAGACCCCACCGGGTACCACTCATCTCCACTACAAATAGGAAAAAGAGGCTACAATTTGCAAGAGTTCACCAAAATTGGACAGTTGAAGACTGAAAAATGTTGCCTGGTCTGATGAGTCTCGATTTCTGTTGAGACGAGAGTCAGAATTTGGCGTAAACAGAATGAGAACATGGATCCATCATGCCTTGTTACCACTGTGCAGGCTGGTGGTGTTGGTGTAATGGTGTGGAGATGTTTTCTTGGCACACTTTAGGCCCCTTAGTGCCAATTGGGCATCGTTTAAATGCCACAGCCAACCTGAGCATCGTTTCTGACCATGTCCATCCCTTTATGGCCACCATGTGACCATCTTCTGATGGCTACTTCCAGCAGGATAATGCACCATGTCACAAAGCTCGAATCATTTCAAATTGGTTTCTTGAACATGACAATGAGTTCACTGTACTAAAATGGCCCCACAGTCACCAGATCTCAACCCAATAGAGCATCTTTGGGATGTGGAGGAACGGGAGCTTCGTGCCCTGGATGTGCATCCCACAAATCTCCATCAACTGCAAGATGCGATCCTATCAATATGGGCCAACATTTATAAAGATTGCTTTCAGCACCTTGTTGAATCAATACCACGTAGAATTAAGGCAGTTCTGAAGGTAAAAGAGGGTCAAACATAGTATTAGTGTGGTGTTCCTAATAATCCTTCAGGTGAGTGTAGTCGGTCATTATATTTTAGCAAGAGGATCATTATATTTGGGGTTCAATGTCATCAAAAACTTTGAAACCCCTTTAATAAAAAAAACAGAAACAAAAACACTGATCTGAGGAACCTATAATGTTGCAATCTAGAACTTCCAGAGCACTAAACAGCTGGATTGGAAATTATTCCTAGAACTCGAAACGTACTATAAAGTACTATTGAAAAAAAAAAAAACATTTTTAGCAAAAGTAATTTTACCCTGTACACTCTCAGGAAACAAAAATGCCGCTTTTGCTCCTTTTTTCGAACAGAGATTTCCAAAAGCTACACTTTTGTATCCGAGGGGTGCATATTTGTACCTAAAAGGAACAAAAGTGTACCTTTTGAAAAGGTACCGCTCCAGTGAAAGCTTTAGTCCTTTTTTATCTGAGAGTGTATCAATCTGACTCTAAAGGCTGAGAAAATGCTGACAGAATAAACCCAAAAGATTGTTACAGACAAAGTATGTCCAGACAGACATTTATGATTTTTCTTAAATCTACTATGGCAGGATCCAGTTTTTATTCTTATGTATGATGGAACTGCTCTCGGGAGAAAGTTTAATTCTATGTACATACAATCCCCTGACTCTGAAACCTCCCGGAGGCAGAAAACCTTGAATCACTGAAGCAGTGAGTCACTGAAATGATGTTCTGTTTTCCTCTTCCCTCTCTCCTGCAGTTCATGCCAGGTCACTGCGCTCGGTGATGGAGGTGTACAGCATTCAGCCGGGCTACTCAGTCAACAGGGATGTGGAAGTGCCCTCGTCCCCTAACAACAAGCTTCAACTCAGTCCTGAGTACGCCGACATGAACCCTCTTCATCACAACCACAGCTACAGAGACCGTGAGCACCACCACAGCGACCCCATCACCGGCCACACTGCCTCACTGAGCTGGCTAACACATCAGGAGAAAGACAGGAAGTGATGTAACCGACTGGCGCCTATTACACCAGACTTTTGACTAAAGAAACGCAGCTCATTTCGGCCACATGTATGAAGTGGCCGACCATCTGACTGACATGCTTCTGTGTGGCATTTAGTTGTTGGTTTATCTGAATAGATTTCACCACAATAACTTTCTGGAATGGGAAAAAAAGCAAATAATGATGCAGCAGTCAATGCAAAAAGTTGTACAGAAAACTCAAAGATTGTGTAAAAGGTTGCAGGATTACAGTGTGTGAATAGATTTTATGCCAATAACATACTAGAATGTGTATTAAAAAAACGGTACATATTTCATAGACGCTTAAGATGTCTACCTTAAAGAAGTTGTTCACTTTTAAAAAAACTTTTGCTGATAATTTACTCACCCCCATGTCATCCAAAATGTCCATATCATTCTTTCTTCGGTCGAAAAGAAATAAAGGTTTTTGATGAAAACATTCCAGGATTTTCTCCATATAATGGACTTCAATGGAAACCAAACGGTTCAAGGTCCAAAAGACAGTTTCAGTGCAAACTTGGAGACATCTTGGATGACATGGGGGTGAGTAAATTATCAGCAAAAGTTTTTTTTAAAGTAAACTACTACTTTAAAAATCAAATTATGTGACAATTTTTGTTTGTAATGAAGCATTCATTGCATCAACATTGTAAACATGACTGTGTTCTCAGTTCTACTGCTACCTTAAATTGCCTAAAACCAGTCAATCAGATTTGATTAGATCGCAAAATTGTTTTCTGTGCAATTTGCATCAGTGAGCCAGCATCCAGAGATTTGCAGGAAAGTCTGGTCTGTGTTTAAATGTTGCCATTGGGGAAGACATTAATCATTATGAAATGGCCTAGAACGGCACATCGTATCAAAAGTGAAATCTCCTGCCAAGCGTTGTGTGGGTCGCCGTGCCAAGATCACCTTCATTTCGGCTGTTTAATAACTCAGATTCAGTGCGCAGACAGCTCTCATTCGTGCAGAAGCAACCACAAGCACAATGTACCAACACATGACTGGGTGTTAATTCCAGTCGACTTCGTTAATGTGAATTTTTTTTCAAGCAATATTGTTTTACTTCATTTACTGTTTTGTACTTAATACTTTTTTGAGGGGTTGTTTTAATCTGTTTTTGTTGTTGTTCTCTACAGCTGCATTTAAATTCTGATTTGTTGACTATGTCCTTTTTTTGTAATGCTTACATATTTTAAAGGGATACTTCACCTCTGAAAAGATTAATGTGTATTTAAAATGGGTCATTTTGAATTTGGAGCTTTCTAGACTGAGAAAAGCCAGAAAATGTTGATGAAAGACAATACAACCATTCCCACAATGCACTTGCTTCGCTGTGCTAGGAGACCACGCCTACCGGTAACAGAGCGCAGTAGTTAAACAACAAGTCTAGGCTACTAGTGAGTCTCCGTGATGAGTATGCCCGAAAATGTATTTCAAGATCGCCCAAAATGTCCGTGATTCGGCTTTTGCGTTCTACAGTCGGCATTCATCATGTTTACTGTGGCGAACGGGACGAGTGAGGGCCGCGGGAGAACGCGCAGAGTCATGTTTACTGTGGCGAGCGGGACGAGTGAGGGCCGCGGAGAGACGGCGTGAGTCATGTTTACTGTGGCGAGCGGGGACGAGTGAGGGCCGCGGGAGAACAGCGCGAGTCATGTTTACTGTGGCGAGCGGGACGAGTGAGGGCCGCGGGAGAACGGCGCGAGTCGTGTTTACTGTGGCGAGCGGGACGAGTGAGGGCCGCGGAGAGCGGCGCGAGTCGTGTTTACTGTGGCGAGCGGGGACGAGTGAGGGCCGCGGGAGAACGGCGCGAGTCATGTTTACTGTGGCGAGCGGGACGAGTGAGGGCCGCGGGAGAACGACACGAGTCATGTTTACTGTGGCGAGCGGGACGAGTGAGGGCCGCGGAGAACGGCACGAGTCATGTTTACTGTGGCGAGCGGGACGAGTGAGGGCCGCGAGAACGACACGAGTCATGTTTACTGTGGCGAGCGGGACGAGTGAGGGCCGCGGGAGAACGGCACGAGTCATGTTTACTGTGGCGAGCGGACGGAGTGAGGGCCGCGGGAGAACGGCGCGAGTCATGTTTACTGTGGCGAGCGGGACGAGTGAGGGCCGCGGGAGAACGGCACGAGTCATGTTTACTGTGGCGAGCGGGACGAGTGAGGGCCGCGGGAGAACGGTGCGAGTCATGTTTACTGTGGCGAGCGGGACGGAGTGAAGGTCGCGGGAGCAGCGGCGCGAGGGCCGGTGGCGTGATTACCGATGAAGCGACACCTGTGAGTAGTGCTGGGCGGTTTTGATATCTTAAAAATTGATATCACGGTTTTTTTCAAAATCATAACGGTTTTTCGGTTTATGACGGTTTTTTATTTTTTTATGCATAGTCAGGTGTTCAATGCATTTTCTACTGGTTAAGAGAGGAATTACTGCAGTAAACTGACTTAGGATGGTCTATTTTACTGTCATTGGTGAATATTGTAGAATAATTCCACACTAGTAATACAGGTTTGCATGGCCCCAGAAAATTATGCTGTTGTTTACAAATAAGAGCCATTCATGATTCTAATTAAGTGAGGAATCAAAATGCAAAGACAACTGCAGTCAAAATACAGAACTTTTATTTTAAACAACACAATTAGAACAACTTGGAATACTTTTGCTAGTTCAAGGACAAATCCAGGAACATTACGTGCATTCAAGTAAATATAAAAGGAAATCTTGTCTTGCATTGCTTTTGAGGTCTATTAAAAAAATTAAAACAAAACTATATGCAACTTTCATTAGTTATTGCTTCAAAAGTATTGCTTCGAAACCAGAACAAACTAAATATAAAGTGCTAAAATAAATATAAAGTGCTAACTTACTTGGCACACGACTTTTCTTTAGCTTTCCCCGTGTTACATGCTGATGTGGAGGGCGCTAAATCCGCGGCTGACTGAAGCTAGATTGAAACAAAAGCTGTGCATGTAAACAATGAATGGCAAATGCAGAAAGCAAAAGCTCCGGGAAAAAGAGGACGGTAAACCCTACTACTCATCTTTCTCCACAGAACAAGAGCCGGCTAGCTTAGCTTCCAAACAAAGATGGCTGACACTATAATTTGTTGAGAACATACGGGAAAGCCCCTACTACTGACTGTAGTCTTTAGCCTCTGGCCTCAGATGGCACAATGGCGATTTTTGCGTCATCTGAGGATTTTTTTCCAGACAATAAAATCTCTCATCTCAGGGGATATGAGCATGGTAATTCGAAAATACTACAGGTTTTCTACTAATGCAAAGCTTAATGCTAAATCCTGAAGTATCCCTTTAAAAGTGACCCATATCCGATATCTACATTTACATTAAACACTTGCCGAAACAACTCAAGGAAGACTGACCAGGTAAACCTAAGGCCAAAAACGAAGTAAAAACGTTGCGATTTGCAATGAACGCAGATGAAATAATAATACAAGCTTTAACTTTCCACACCAGGTCAGCAAAAAAATTAGGATTGAGCCTTCATCCTCATTGCACCATTGTGATCTCGGTAGGTGTCCACCTGAGTTGACGTCACAATGATGTACGACTTGCATTAACAAGTGAATATCCAATATGTCTGCGCACTTTGCAAAAGCAAATGCACACACACACATATAAACAACATGGCAATCGAGTCCCTTGAAGCTAATGTAAATGTGGTCTGAGCCATTAGTAGCACCAATCGAACTCCTCCGAGTGCTCGGACTCACAGTTAAACGCGGCTCCTGAATGCTAAATGACACATTTCCTTTTTGTTGCTACATTAACTAGATGCACAATCCATTTAGTATTCCAGCAACAGGCAGCAGCTGTGAAACCTAAAATTACTGCAGAATAATAAAGCAGTGGATATGGTAGTTTGTTCAAGCAGGTGTCCACCTCTGGGAGTCTCCAGGCAGCTGTTGCCTGACAATAAGAATGTGTGTATAATTGGACCCATGGAGTATTACACATCCCGAGGCCGAAACATTCATCCGCGCTTCAGGAGTGGTCAAGGCCATGGGCGTTAAAAGCAGCTTTCGCCTGTCATGTGTTTCAGGTTCTTCAGAGGTGAAGGAAATGTGAGGAATAATAATTCCCCATTTCGCACGAGGTCAGTCCTTTTGCATAAAAGCTCCTTGTGTGGAGGGACCGAATGTACAGTGCAACCTTGAACAGAATGAGCAGTTCTCCTCTACCTCTTCTGGGTTTTTCTTCTTTAAAATATATTGGTCTAATCTTGTTTTTTTTTACATTTTATACTGCAGTGAGAACAGTCTTTAAAATATCACTGATAAATTAGTAACTTGAGTATGTGGCATTATATTTTCCAAAATACATTTGGAAGCTTTCAAGGTTTTACAATAAGGTGTAGTTCTACTAGTCCACATGAAATTGAATGTATTTATTTCCTTCTGCTTTGTATTTTTAGAAAATATGTAGACATAATGGCATCCGGTTGCAAATAAATGACCTCAGGTGTTGCTATGTGCCATGGGAAGTTTCTTGAGATTTGCAATCCTCTGACTGACAGTGCAGTGGTATAATTAATTTGTTCATTTTGCATTCGCGGGCTCAATTTACTTGTGTCGGCATCATCCGAGCTTTAACAATGAGCTTTGTACATACAAAGATATTCTGTCGTATAGAAGTTGCACGTCATTCAGCAATTATGTCATTCATAGACACCAAGAACCAGTCTCTCTTAATTAAAGCTCTCAGGCACAAGGCATTTTAATCAGGTATAAACGCAACTATTTATTTTAATTTTAAAAATGACAATATGTAAACAATAAACTAGTAGCTCAGTCTACATCATAAAACATCTTCCAAACTGTGTTTTTGCAATACCCAAAATCACTGCGTATGGTAAGCCTATATTTTATCAACTTTTTTAATATGATTATTTTTATGTATTATGATTATTTTTGTTTGTGTGTTGAGTCCTCCATGTCAGTTTTTTTTTCTCTTTATTTTGACTGGTTTAAGCCATTTTATAGTATAGTCAGATATCATTTTCAATAACAAATATCATAATAAACAATAGTAGGTCTATAACAATGTCCACACTTTGATCATTTGTATGTGCATGTTTACAATATATCCGTAAATAAAGGAAAGATGAATAGGTTACATGCATATAACAAAACGTAAAAACTGACATTCACAATAAATCATGAATCAACACAGATAGCATCATATTCGCAGTGCATTATTCTCAAAACAATGATCGTTGGTAACAATGCCAATCTCCAAGTCTAGAGTTTTGGTCTGTAAGAAGCTTTTGATAGTCGCATACCACCCGAAATCCGATCATTCAGACTGAGGCATAACGTTAGGCATATGTCCTGGTATTTGAATAGGATTTCAAACCACATATGGATGTAGCTTGAAACGGATTTCATGTGCTTTTTGGACTGACAATACTGAACGTAACCTATGTTGGAATCGAATAAGAAATAGAAGGAAGAATTGCAGTTCGGGCTAGAGAAGCTAACGTTAGCTCGTTCGGACCTTTCCCACATATTGACTTTAGTTTGTCAAAATATTGCGCTCTCATGCTTGAGTCCTTCTCTATATGATTTCGCACCTACCACGGTTTTTTTCTGTGTTTTTTTTAGTGTAACAATGTGTTCAGTAGTACATTAATAACAGCGCAGTCAATGCTGTTGTTTACATCCGAGTGACTCCATAATGGCCGCTCATCCGGGTTACCACCCAGAAAATGACGTCGGTGAAAACCCTCAAAGCCGTTACTGAATAGTTGGCTAACTTTTTGTAACGTTCATTTAAAATAGATAATTTCAACAAGTCAAAACAACAACATATAAGCTGCTTACCTGCTCATATTAAATATTTTCAGAAATCCCTCTTTCGTTATTGGGAGATCCCGTCACCATCGTGTCATTCGCACAGCGGCGCGCCTCACGCCATCATCAGATTCATCCGCACACAGCCGAAGGCAAGCACAACCCGCGGCATTACCAAAACAATGTTCCTCCGCAGTCCGCATGGAACGTTTATTGTTTCAACCCCTAGAGGGCCCTAAGCTATAATGTAGCTTTAATAAAAATAAAAAATAAAAAACATGATCATATTTTTTTTATTAAAAATGATGAGTGTGAAACATGAGTGTGAATAATTATCCAGTTGTTTTTTGATTCTTTGAGGATTCTTGTTTGGTCCCATTAGAATGATTTAGGATTGATTATTAAAGAAGTAGTTCACTTTAAAAAAAAACTTTTGCTGATAGTTTACTCACCCCCATGCCATCCAAGATATCCATGTCTTTCTTTCTTCAGTCGAAAAGAAATTAAGGTTTTTGATGAAAACATTCCAGGATTTTTCTCCATATAATGGACTTCAATGGAAACCAAACGGTTTAAGGTCCAAAAGACAGTTTCAGTGCAAACTGCAAACTGTTCAAAGGGCTTTAAACGATTGAAACTGACGTCAGATGAAAACCCTCCTGTAAAAACTGAAACTGTCTTTTGGACCTTGAACCGTTTTGGTCCCATTGAAGTCCATTATATGGAGAAAATCCTGGATGTTTTCATCAAAAACCTTAATTTCTTTTCAACTGAATAAAGAAAGACATGGACATCTTGGATGACATGGGGGTGAGAAAATTATCAGCTAAAGTTTATTTTTTATTTTTTATGTGAACTAGGCTATACTCCTTTAATTACCCTGCACACATTCCTCATTATATCTTGACTGGTTCAATGGATGTCAGGGTTCATCAGTATAGTTTGTGACATTTGTTTGTGAAACGCAATCTATTTATTTGGAATAATGCAATGATTCTAACCCCATCTGGACTAAACTTTCAAGAGGAGCCACTTGAATAATATACCTCAGAATCTGCGCAGTCAAAGCCAGTTGTCCTGGGATGAACTCAGTCGTGCATCAGCTGCTTTGAGGAAAAGCTGATTGACCCTCCTCCACAAACATGATCAATCACTGTCTAACAGAGCCCAGGGCTGAGTAGTTTGTTCTGGATTACAGATCTTCTCAAAGAGCCGAGGACGAGTGTGTGGAGGATCACTGACTGCTATGATCTCTCTCTCTAACACTGCATTCCCTTTGCATTTCAGTAACACTTCTGATGGGATGAAGTCTGAATACTCACCCATTTTTTGCAGGCAAAGGACCATCAAGAAAGTAAAGTTCATAAACTTAATGTTTTTTAAAGGTACAAATTTAGCTTGTGTGAATTTGAAACAATTTGATTCATTTGGTCTGAGAGGTTTTTGATCGTAGGATTTCTTCTTCGTGCTACAAACTTTTCTTTTTTCTATTCTCTAATAATCTTGTTGTTTTATAGTTTGGTCATTTTTCTCAGGGTAAGATTATTTTTAAAGAACGTTTGACTATAGTCACACTCTCTAAAGTTTTTGCTAAAACAAGCTATTGGACATTTCCTATTAACCAGAATAATAAAAAAGTTAGCCTATTTATGTATCAAAATGGGAACCTGTATTATTATTTTTTTTTTTGAGAAATATTACTTAAAAACGTGTTAAAAGTATTTCTTAAAAGATGAAACAGTACAAAATATAAATAGCATGTGTTTAAAATGTATTGTAATGTACAGAAGTATAGCAAAACATGTCTAGGTTATTTTTAACCTCAAAAAACAAACTATTAACCTCTTAACTGTCACCCCCCTTTTTGAATAGACATGAAAATGCACATTTCAAACTTAAATGGTTGTAATTCAAGAATGCTTTGGAATATAGACATATGATTGGTCTTGTTTTAAAGAAGACATTTGGCAGATTTTTGTAGAAGTGAAATAAATTAAGAAAGTTAAACAGAAAAAAAAGTTATAGAAGTTTGAGTTTATGGAAATGTACAATGTAAAAATATTAATTATTTATATTTTACATAAAATATATATTTTCAAAACCTGGGCTACTCTAAAACTGCAGAAAAATCAAAGCCAAAAATCTGAACAAGTTGTGTTTCAAATTTTAGGTTGATATCTCAAAAAATTAGCTTTCAGTAAGATTTTGTTTGAGCGCAGTACCAAACTTTTTTCACTAGGGCACAATCAGACTCCATTACTGCCCATATAAGGGCGCCTCCATCATTTTTTTTTGATATTATTTTCAGTCCTTTTTTCCCAAAATAATTGTATGGATGCTATCTTTAGAACTTTTGGCATGAAAACAAACTGAGGTATCTACCATTTTTTCATGATTTTTCATGTTCTCTGCTATTTTAAAATAAAGGTCTGAACTCGCTTAAAGAGTATGAAAATATTGTTGCATATGGATAAATGATGGTTCCTCTGTAATATATTTAGAAAATCAGTCACCAAATATGGAAACTAGAGATTGTAAGCTTTCAAATGATATATAGTTTGTCAATATTACTAAAGGTAGCCTATTTACTAAGATATAATTGATTTAAAAATATAGTGGCAAACGTCCCACCTGGGACGGTGACAGTTAAATTAATCATTAAAATCAATTTGAGATATTTTAATGAAAATTAGGAGCATTTCCCATCAGCTGTCATTACCATAATGTAAAAATAAAGATAATCTAAATTATACATTTATAATCATCATAATGTAAAACAAAGAATCATGTTTTTTATCCATATACTCAAAGACTGTTAAGAAAGTTAAATAATACATATATATATATCCTTTTTAACGTTCATAAGTGGCGACTTCTCCATCATGTGACAGTGTCAGTCTCCCCTATAAAAGCCCAGAGATGCTCCACGAGCTCACTCAGGTGCGGAGAGTCAGACGAGCAGCACATATTCTCGCAGCTGTATCTGAATCCGGGAATATGCTGTACCTGTAGGATTGTTTTTAGTGAAACATTTGTGCAGCATATATAATGTTATAGAAATCGAATGGGTTCGTAAAGCCGTGCCATGCAGGGGAACAGCAGCGCGTTGGCACCGGGTTTAGCGTCGTGCGGTCCGGCGCTGGACGAGGGCTATGCGCTGTCGAACCGGACTCTCCAGAACCTGTCGCTCCGCTGCTGGCTCCAGCTCCTCTCCGAAGAGTTCCGCGCCGGAGCTCTACGGCGACAGCTCGAGCATGGCCATGCGCGTCGTGATCGCGCTCGTCTACCTGATCGTGTGCGCACTGGGGCTCGTCGGGAACCTGTTGGCGCTTTACCTGCTCCAGTCGCGCCACAGACTCAAGCAGTCATCCATCAACTGCTTCGTCATGAGTTTGGCCGTGACAGACCTGCAGTTCGTCCTGACCCTTCCGTTCTGGGCCGTGGACACCCTTTTGGACTTCAGGTGGCCGTTTGGAAAGGTGATGTGCAAGATCATCAGCTCGGTGACCACCATGAACATGTACGCGAGCGTGTTCTTCTTGACGGCCATGAGCGTGGCGCGCTACTGCTCTCTGTCCTCTTCCCTACGGATGCAATGTCCCAAAACGGCCTGGGCCGAGGTCAAGTGGGCCAGCTTGGGGATCTGGCTCGTGTCTGTGGTGGCCACCATCCCTCACGCGGTGTACTCGACCACGGCGCAGGTGTCCGACGACGAGCTGTGCCTCGTCCGCTTCTCGGACTCCGGGAGCTGGGACCCGCAGCTGCTGCTCGGTCTCTATCAGACACAGAAGGTCCTTTTGGGTTTCGTGATTCCGCTGGTGATCATCTGCGTTTGTTATCTCCTCCTGCTGCGCTTCGTTCTGCGGCGGCGCGTCAGCGGCATTCCCGGCTCGGAAAGCGAGCGAGGGCGGCACAAGCGCCGCTCCAAAGTCACCAAATCCGTCACCATCGTGGTTCTTTCGTTCTTTCTGTGCTGGCTTCCCAACCAGTCGCTGACCCTTTGGGGAGTGCTCATCAAATTCGATCTGGTGCCGTTCAGTAACGCGTTTTACAACGCGCAAGCTTACGCGTTCCCCATCACCGTGTGCCTGGCGCACACCAACAGCTGCCTGAACCCGGTGCTGTACTGTCTGATCCGACAGGAGTACCGTACCGGCCTCGAGAAACTGCTGTTCGAGCCACTCCGTCCATCCGGAACCTGGCCAAACTGGTGTCCAGGAGGAAGAAGGTCGCGGAGGCTTCGCCTGGAGTGGCTGTGGTGCAGATGGAGATCGGGATGTGACGTCGTTAAACAAAATGGAAAGAGACTATTTGAACTTTTAAATGCATCATCGAATGCCTCTGCAACATGGATTTATCAGACATTGATGATTTGAAATAGCGTTGCATTATCATATAACCGTGATTCAGTTGGACACACTTTTATGATTTTTTCCCCCATCCAATTTAAGGAAATGTACTTAAATCTTGAAATCTATCTATTTTTATTTATTTTTTTGTTTCTTTATTTTTATTATTTAAAAAAAATGAATTAAAGCAGATAGAGATGTAAAAGCATTAACAAGTGTCCAGAGCAATGCAAAAATGATATTTGTTGTAGTTTCCGTTCCCAACTGAAGTTTATCCAACTATTAAGATTTTGTGAGAATCGTATAAATTTGAAAAGAGTAAATAAATGAGAATGTGTGTTCAACCTCCTGACTGAGACCATATTAGTGGATTCGGTTTCATGGACACATTTTGTTCCCGCCATCTCAAACATCGTATAATCCATGTTCAACTTCATGAAGGACTATTATTATTCTCTCCTCTTGGGGGAAAAAGGACAGAAAAAATGGACTATACTATGAACCTTTAGAGGAAACACTGGAGATCATGAGGAGAGAAACTGAAGCACTTTGAATGTTTCAGTCCGTCTCTTAAAGTTTTCATTGAAATCCTGAATGCAGTGTGAACAATCTTCACATCATCTAAACCACAACCCTGTCTTTTCCTGGTGGAGTTTCAAAGCATGTATCATTTCTGAGAAAAAGAAAATCAACATTACATGTGTTTCCACTTCAGATACATCTGCGTCAATTGCAATAGTTCACTTTGCCGACTTGTACAATGGCAGTGTAAATAAAACCGTTTCAAGCAAACCTTTCATTTTTGGTTGATTATTCACTTTTGTTCAAATGATAAATTCATTTGAGAGTTTGTTATTGGAGATGCAACATGTTTTGTCAGGTATAAAGATGTGCTATGTCCTAACCTGCTTTCTAAATCCAGTTGCTTTTTTAATGAAAATTAAACGTTATTAGTTAATTTGCAACATTTTTCAATCATGCATTGATATGCAAGATCCATAAGTTGCGCCAGCCCAATCTCATGAAAGTTAGTATCTATGGCACGAATGTCATTTCTCAGTGGCATTTATACGCCAAAAACAGTTTTTGCGTGTATATGGCACGCGATTTTCGCGTACATATGATACGCACTTTTTAGCGTATAATATGCACGAACTCCCCACCCCCTCCCCCTAAACCTAACCCAGGGTTTTTAGTGCGTACCATATACACACAAAAAAACATTTTTGGCGTATAAATGCCACGAGAAATGACACTCGTGGTCTTGGTATAGATGCGCATCTTCATGAAACCCAATAGAAAGCATATTTACACTGTATGAATTGTTCGTATTGTTCGTAATAACAGTTTTTCTCAGTCGCTTACATTTCTCAGATCAGAATTGTGTCTCTTGTGCACATCAAAAAAGCAGTTTCTCATTTCTTTGAACAAGTTGCAAATGCTCGGTACATACGTGCAAATGATTATGTAGCCTATCTGCTGTTTCCTACATTATCAATTGCCAACCAGATTAAAATGCATTATAATGGGTCTCTATTGAATAGTCTCTCCCCTCATAGGCTACCATTTAGGCAGTAGTTCAGAGCATAAGTTTTCACATGCAAAATGGTTGAACAAGTTTTTCTATTATGTCAAGCATATTTATACAGTTCCATTAGTAATTTTTTTCTTTTTTTTCTCCACATTTCTACTTGTTTTGTTTGTGCTATGCAGAGCTGTCTTTTCCTTTCTGTGTCGCAGTGATCGCAATCAAACTCCCACACACAAGGTGTGTAATTTACAATAATTGTCATCAAAACTTTATCCACATCAGAACATCCCTCCAGCGTACACTGTTATATTGACAACATGTCATTCTAATGGCACTGACATGTTCATTGTCACATATATTTACTTTTGAGAGATGAATTTGAGCTTTTGCAGGGAATCCACGGTGTTTTGCTATTTGTAGCTACGAATTGTTCAGAGAAATGCACTTACTGTTTTTTAAATATTGAGAATGATTCGAGAAATGTACCAAACGACAGAGAAAAACTGTAATAAGTAATAGTAAACAATGTTTGAACAAGTGACCGATTTCAGCGTGTATTTATAATGTTGGGGGCAGAGCTTCAGATTCTAGAGTGTTTGATTGGACAGAAAATCTGATGAGACGCTGAAGTGCAGAGGATGTCATCAAAATCACTGATCCATATTGAGAGAAGTGACTAAGTTTTGAATGCTTATATCTACTAAATGTGAATTTGGAGCACAATAGCTTATAGATAACAAGACTTTGAAATTCTAAAAAGCCAAAAAACTTTCATTTTGCTTTTTTTATGGGGATTTTAGTGAAGCATTGCTTGTCACCCAGCAAACACAGAACATTCCCCAAACGTTCCCCAATGGTCCCATGAGGGGTTTTTTTTGGGAAACAAACAAGAACGTTATAGGAATGTTCCATGTAGGTTATTTTTAGGTTCAGTTTTAACGTAAAGAGAATGTTCTGGGAACCGTAACCTTAAGGGAAAGTTCTAGGAAAGTTCTAGGAACCAAAAAACTAACGTTTCCAGCCAGGACCTAAATTTGTTTGCTGGGCAGTTCCCAGGAAACACAGAGAGAGCAAATCTAAAAAATGGTTTCATAGAAAAATATTTATCCAAAATATCACCTTTTTGTTTAACGGAACAAAGTAACTCCTGCAGGATCGAAACGAAATGAAGATTTTCATTTTGAGTAAACAATAAACCCTTTAAAAAAAATCAATTTCCAGTGTGTGGAACCTTTGGCATCAAATTAGGATTAGCCAAAGAATTATTATTATTTTGAGTGATAGTGCAATTACATTAGTAATCAGGTCAGTGGCAAGAATGGGAATTCTGATGATGGGGTTTCTATGACATGCGTTCTGGCTTGATGAAATCCTTAAAGCTTCATGCAGAATAATAATGCAATAAGCTGAATTCTGTTCACTTTGGAGAAAAGGTTCACTGCTTAATGCACGATTGTGACCCCTCATCTGACGTTCCTCACTGTGAGCTGTCAGTCCTGGTTAAGTCTTCTCATCTCTCCACCTGAGATCTCATGTGAGATGCACAAACTCGGGTCATGAAGGGTTATAAACGTCATTAATCATGTCTGTCAACTGACAGTACAGTTCTTCCCTCTCGCATCTGTTTCTGTAAATCAGGTTTCAGATATTACAGGAGATTCCCTCCATCCATGTAAAGCGCGTTGAGTTTGTTCCTGTCAAACATCATCACTGCGTAAGAGACACTCAGAGTCAAATTAATAAAGAAAGAGAAGTATTTATTCTTGCAGCCCAGTCGCCAACACAGCAGTTACACTGTGGAGTGAGATGCCTTCAGGGAGACATGAGACAGCTCTTATAGTCTTTTCAAGGTTCCTCTTCATGAATCCCCAAGCCAAATTTTCTAAGATTATAACAGAGGTATGTGTTAGGGTTTAGAGGATTTAGGGTTAAAATGGTTAAATTTGAGTTTTTCCCTGCTTTTTTCGTCTTCCGGGTTTAAAATCTTCATCGTGTCCACGATCATCTGCTGTGACGTGGCCGTGCACAGAGCCATGGAAAAAAGCGGCGGAAGTGATTTCTCGTGCGGTTGCGAAAAAAATCAACGTTGATATTTATCGAAATCGTCTTCTATTGTGATTTCCTGTAAATCTAAATATGTTTAGATCTTCACAGTGAAGGATCTGAAATCTCTGTGTAAACAATGAGTGACGTACACGTGCGAGAGATCACTTCCGGCACTTGCACAGGCCGAAGAGCCCATGCCTTCAGATCACTTGCACGTGGCTGTGGTTACACGAGGTAAAAACAATATAAATATTGTTCGTTTTCTCACACAAACCGCTCGTTTCGTGTCTTAGGCCATCAATGTGAACTTACATTTAAGAGTCGTTAAATCATGTTTAATCTGAACTTCTCTGTGCATGCTCTTTAAGGTGGTGACCATAGACCTCCATTATATGACGGTTTAGTACCCAAAAATATCAAAATTGAAAATACTGCGAAGCAAAGACACCTACATCTTGGATGGCCTTGGGGTAAGCTAAAACATACCAACAATTTATAGTGAACTATCCCTTTAAGAGTAAACCATTTAATGATTAACTGAACCGATTCGCTCAAACACACTGATTCCCTCAACTGACTCGTTCAAGAACAAATGTTAGCCTACTACTGTCTCCAAAAGCCTATTTACGCGAGAGTCTGAAACGTGCATCCAATAGACATTTTGCTATCATGTGAAGCCATGTGAGAGGATTTATGTTCGGTCACATGACAATGACAATATGCCGAATGTAATTCGCTTGGATTACAGTCATTCAACACACATAACCGTCGCAAAGTAATTATGCGTTCGCTCCAACACAGTCTCATGAAGATGCGTATGCAGCGTATCTATACCACGACTGTCATTTCTCGTAGGCTACCATTTATACGCCAAAAGTGGTTTTTGCGTGTATATGGTACGCACTAAAAAACTCTGGGGTAGGTTTAGGGGGGAGGGGGTGGGGAGTTTGTGCGCCCGTTCTCATCCAAAAAAAATGTGTATGTACTTAAAACATATGTTAAGCCTTCATGAATGCTAATGACTTGAATCCCTTGTTGCGTTCGTAATCGGTTTGATGCATTTTTGGCATAGAGATTTTTGGCAGTGCTGACAGTGCCATTACTCACCTCATCTCTCGCCGAATAGCCAGAAGAAAATACAGTTCTCAGCTGCCGAAGTGACAGATGCTGGGAAGATACACACATTTTGACAAGCGTGCTTAAAAAAAAAACACAGTGCCAAAAGGTCCAGTTCCCTTTGATTCCTAAGTACACCTGGCTGCAGCCTGCAGATGAGGAGTGGGGCTGCACCTGGGGCGGGGCTACACGTGCAATCCCGCCCAAAACGCTTCTCATTGGTTAGTGGCACAGCTATGACGTCGACGCCATGCACGGTAAACAGGAAATGAGGTTGGAAAACGCACGCGCTAAATCGCGCTGAAACCTCTCACGTAGATTTAACTTCAGAACATAGAGACCACGGATCATGTGTTTTTCTCCTGCTCTCACAGCAACACATTCTGGTGTGACATGTATGATTGGCTTGAGCCTTATCGCCAGTCTCTCTCCAGTTTCACTGAGATAACATCACATTAGGAATTATAATGAAAGACAAAAACTATGAAATGATTTTAAACACTTTAATTATCTTGAGTACATTTTTTCATCCACAAATGTAAACTACTGTCTTCAGAGAGAATATGCATTGTAGCCCATTACAAATCCCTGTGGTTCATGAAGAAGCCTCTCTCTATGTATGTATGTGTATATGGGAGGTGATAAAGGTAATATATACGTTTTTTGTGTGCTATATATATATATAGGCCTATATATCACGCTGAAAGCACATGCATCGTATTTGCGTTAAGTGATAATGATGTCGATGCTTCAAAACACATGCGCAAATTTGAAATAATACTTTTAATAAAATTGTTAAGTATTAAAAATCTCTAAAGTAATAATGAAAGCTCCAAAAAGGAGTAGAGCACATATCCATAGTTTTAAGCCTGATCCAAGTTCAGCATATAAAATCACAGAGTATTGTGTAATATCTTTGTAGTATTTTAAAAGTTTTTCACATTCTGTTGCACTTCACCATGTAAATAACAAAATAACTGTAATGGCACCTAAATATATTTCTTATTTTAAGCATTTCTCTGTAATAGTTCTTGTTTATTTTTGTGCATTATATAGGTTATTATAAAATATTTATGCCAATAAAGTTTGAAGTTAAAATAACTACATACAGTACATTGTCAATCTCTGCAAACCATATTATGCATGCCAACTCGAAAAACCAAACTCATACCAGTGATGTGTGTGTGTGTGTGTCACACACTCACACACACACACACACACACACATACACAATATACTCTATATACTCTATTAAGCCCTATACTCTATAGGGCTTAATTCTAAAGCCCTCTAGAGTGCCGAAGTTACGACGTCACTCTGTAGGCCAAAACGCGGAAGTGAGCTAGCATTTTAGCATTACGGTTCCCTCGCTCTATAAAGCCTATGGGGTTTTTGAATGGGTTTTTGCTAAATCGCCTGAAATAAGGTCTGTGGTGAACAGAGCCTCTAAATATGATTTGGCCGGATCGTATATAATTTTTCAAGGTTTTTGTTTCATCTGCGCCTTTTTATCCAGCCTATTTTGAGTTCTGTCTAAACTGAGTTAATTTTGTTTCTGAGTAAAAGTGGTTGTTGCTTTGGTTTATGAATATGTACTTTTGTTTTACAAGTGTAAAATCCATCCATCCATCCATCCATCCATCCATCCAGTTTGGGGACCCATGGCGCCCGCCCTTGCTCCCCTTTCAGTGTGGCCTCGGGCGGGTGCCATGGTCCCCATGGCGCCCGCCCTTGCTCACCTTTCAGTGTGGCCTCGGGCGGGCGCCATGGTCCCCGAAATGGAAATCGGAGATATACATCTTGTTCGGCTTGAGCCAGGATCGCAGTGATGCGAAAATCGTGATTCTAGCTCTAACGGTCTAGGAGTTATGCGCAATTTAGTACTTTTCGATTTTTTACCGTCCCCCCAGGGGGCCATGTAGAGGAGTGGGAGGAGTTGGATCTGG
>JAQIUQ010000894.1:0-10758 GCA_030378365.1 Hybognathus amarus | reverse complement strand
TTGCAACTCATTATTCCCTTTCTCAGAGACTATGGATGCGCTTAACCAACAGTATGGACAGCCCCACCAGTTGGCACTTCAGCGAATAGCCGAGCTTATGGACGGTCCAAATGTCAGTCACGGAGATGTGAAAGCCTTTCGGATGTTCGCATTGAAAGTTCGTTCGCTAGTGAGTATGCTTCAGCAACTGGGGAATAAAGGCTATGTGGAGCTAGAGTGCGGTTCACATGTATCAAGACTGTTGTGTAAGCTTCCACATGATCTGCAGACAAGTTTTCGACGATCTGTCCATCCACAACAAGTTCCTATCCCCACTTTATTGGATCTATCAGCATGGTTAGAGTTCGAACTGCAAGTTCAAGAAGACAGCACCAGGTTCTATCCTCTAACAAGTAAGTCTGTAACCGCTCACAAGAGGGTACACCAGAGAGACACGAGACAGCCATTTAAGGCCACGAGTATCTTCCTTGGCACGGAGAAAGATAGTAGCGACATGCCAGTTAGAGTTCCTGACCCTATGCCCAGAGATAGGAAGACATTCTGCCCATATTGTGACGCTCAAGACCACTACCTGAATGGGTGTATTAGTTTCCAGAGACAAAACCGAGAACAGAAGGTACAGTGGATACAATCACACAAGAGATGTTGGCGTTGTGGACGAACCCATCAAGCTGCACAATGTAACCTCAAGACACTCTGCAAGATTTGTAATCGCCGACACTTGTATGTCCTTCACGAGGTTAACGATCGATCCTTTGCTGAGAAGCCTAAGATCAAATCTTCAGAGAGCTGCTTGGTGAACACGACTGCAGAGACACTGTACCTAGATCGACCCAATGACAGCAGGCGTGTCTTGCTGAAGATCTGTAAAGTACTCTTAAGAAATGGCAGCAACTGCTTGGAGACTTACGCCCTTTTGGATGACGGGTCTGAGCGCACAATCCTCCTTCATTCAGCGGCACAGCAGCTCGGATTGACTGGTCGACCAGAAGAGCTCGTACTGCGTACAGTCAGACAAGACCTCCACATGTTGCGAGGTGCTTCAGTGACATTCACAGTGTCACCAGTTACCCAACCCAATACCACATTCATGATTCGTCAAGCCTTTACGGCAGAGACGCTGGGATTAGCAGAGCATACTTATCCAGTCGACGAGTTACAACGGAAATACCGCCATTTACAAGGTCTACAGTTGCCACATGTTGACTCCGTCCAACCTCTCCTCCTTATAGGGTCGGATTACCCTCACCTTATCACCCCAGTAGAGCCAGTCCGTCTAGGCCCACCTAATGGTCCTGCTGCCATCAAGACCAGACTAGGTTGGACCCTACAAGGTCCCACGCAGGAGATAAAGCATCGCCTTCCTAGCCAGCAGTGTCTATTTACAGCTATTTCAGGCTCGAACACTGACCTGTATAGACAAGTTGAGAAATTGTGGCAACTAGACGTGCTCCCTTACCGCAGCGAGAAACTCATTACCCGCTCAAAGCAAGATCAGGATGCTATTTCGCTGCTCGAATCTAAGACTACTAGAGTTACAGTCGATGGAGTAGCCAGATACGCCACGCCCTTATTAAGAGTGAAAAATATGCCTCTCCTGCGAGCCCCCCAGAAAGCACTCTGCCTTGTCTCCGAGGAATAGAGAGACGATTAACCAGGGATCCATCACAAGCAGCAGCCTACCAGGTGGAGATGAACAAGTTGGAGGAGGCTGGATACGCACAAGTGATACCTCCTGACCAAGTGGACAAAGTAGAAGAGTCTTGGTACATTCCCCACCATATGACACAGCATAATGGCAAGAACAGAGTCGTCTTCAACTGCTCATTCGCTTATGGAGGGAAGAATCTTAACCAATTGCTACTCCCTGGTCCCACTCTAGGCCCTTCCCTGATGTCTGTACTCTTGAGGTTCCGTGAACATACTGTCGCCTTGAGTAGTGACATCAGGGGCATGTTTCATCAGGTGCGACTACTACCTGAAGACCGCCCACTGTTACGATTCCTCTGGAGGGACCTCAACCGAGACAAGTCCCCACAAGTGTATGAGTGGCAAGTTCTCCCCTTTGGGACGACGTGCAGCCCGTGCTGTGCGACCTTCGCGCTCCAGAAGCATGTTATCGACCATAGTCACCCAGGTGAAGACGTCCGAGAAAGTATAGAGAAGTCCTTCTACGTGGACAACTTCCTTCAGAGTTTCAGTTCACAAGAAGAAGCCAAGGCTCTGGCATCCAAGTTGCGAGATCTCCTAGCCACAGGAGGATTTGATCTTAGACAATGGGTCAGCAACGTCCCTCAAGTACTAGAACATATCCCATCAGAATCCAAGTCATGTAACCTGGTGTTGTGGTTGACTCAAGTGCAACCGGATGCTCAAGAGTCTGCACTCGGACTACACTGGCACTTTACCTCCGACACCCTGTCATACAAGCATCATCCCATTGAATGCTCTGCCCCTACTATGCGTCATATCTACAAAGTTTTAGCTAGTCAATATGACCCCCTAGGGTACATTGTCCCGTACACCACAAGAGCTAAGGTGCTGGTCCAGCGTCTGTGGGACAAGAAAAGGGAATGGGATGACCCACAACTTCCAGACGAGTTGCTCCAAGCCTGGCAGTCATGGGACGCATAGAGTTACCAGACATTCAGCGCATCTCCATTCCCAGATGTTACGTCACATCAGAGTTGGATAACCCACAGAGTATCCGAGACATACATGTCTTCTGTGACGCTTCTGAGCAAGCCTATGGCTCAGTAGCCTACCTCCGAACAGTCAGTCCTCAAGGAAATGTAGAGATAGCGTTTTTGACTGCTCGTTCCAGAGTTTCCCCAAAGAAACAACAGTCCATACCTCGTCTTGAGTTGTGCGCTGCTCTGACAGGAGCACAACTAGCCAGATTATTGAAGTCAGAACTCAGTGTCTCTATATGTCAAATCACACTCTGGTCAGATTCCACTACCGTGCTGGCATGGATCCAAGCGGACTCATGTCGTTTTAAAGTCTTCACTGGCACAAGGGTAGCCGAGATCCAGGAGTTGACAGACCCCAAGGACTGGCGTTACGTCGATTCCAAGTCTAATCCTGCAGATGATATTACAAGGGGTAAAACGTTAGCCGAGTTAGCCAAGCCAAGCCGATGGAGTCAAGGCCCATCATTCCTGCTGCTGCCCCCAGATCAGTGGCCTCAGAGTCCTCTGCTACATCTCCCTACTGAAGATGCAGAGCTGAAACCAGTCAACTTTTGTGGACTTACAGTTCCTGTCACTAAACCAGCCTTACCAGCTTGTAACCAGTTTGCATCCTATAAACAACTACTCACCGCTAGTGCCAGAGTCTTACACGGGGGATACCCCTGCAGAAGCACTAACAGCTGAAGCTTATCGAGAAGCCGAACTATCCCTCCTTCAACAGGCACAGAGCCAAAGTTTTCCAGTCGAAATGGCTCATCTTAAGTCCGGTAAACCTCTACCTATGAGTAGTCGTCTCCTGTGCCTTGCTCCAGAGTATGACAGCACAACACACCTCATCAGAGTTGGTGGTCGTCTCAGACGAACAGAGCAGCTAGACGAATTCGCTATTCACCCCATAGTTTTGGACCCTAAGCATCCCCTGAGCAGACTGATTATCCAGGACTTCGACGAAACTCTACACCATCCAGGAGCAGAGAGGGTGTTCGCAGAAGTACGTCGTAAGTACTGGATATTGAAAGGTCGAGAAGCTATTCGGCATCACCAGAGAACGTGCTTAGGTTGTAGACAGTGGAGAGGCCAGCCCAGCATTCCCCGCATGGCCGATCTACCTTCTTCAAGACTGCGTTTGCTTCAACCGGCCTTCTACTCCACTGGGGTGGATTGTTTCGGCCCTTACCTTATCAAGATTGGGCGCAGACAGGAGAAAAGATGGGGGGTTATATTTAAGTGTCTAACAACGAGAGCTGTATACCTTGACCTGCTCTACCAGATGGACACCGATTCCTTCTTAATGGCCCTACGAAGATTTATTTCACGAAGAGGCAAGCCATTCGAGATCATATTGGATCAAGGTACAAATTTCAGAGGTGGCGAGAGAGCATTACAAGAAGATTTCGCTGAGCTCCATCCTTCCCTCCAGGAACAATTAGCCAGCCACCAGATTCATTTCAAGTTCAACCCCCCAGGTGCTCCACACTTCGGCGGCTGTTGGGAAGAGAGATAAGATCCCTGAAGTCTGCCCTCTGTTCCACTATAGGGGGACAAATTGTGACGGAGGAAGTCCTACGTACTGTGCTTGTTGAGATTGAAGGCATTCTCAATTCGAAGCCACTCGGGTATACATCCTCAGACATAGCAGACCCTGATCCAGTTACTCCCAACATGCTGCTCATGGGGCGGCTTGACGCATCCTTACCTCAAGTAATATACCCCGAATCAGATTTGCTGAGCAAACGTAGGTGGAGACACAGTCAACTGTTAACAGACCACTTCTGGAGACGCTTCCTCCGCAACTATCTTCCAGAACTACAAGTCCGCCAGAAGTGGCACAGAGAGGCAGAGGATCTGCAGCCTGGAACAGTAGTAATGATTGTTGATCATCAATTACCCCGAGCTCTATGGCCAGTTGGACAGGTGACAAAAGTCTTTGCGGGAGAAGATGGGAGAACCCGGGCTGCCGAAGTGGAAGTCAAAGGGAAAACCTATCTTCGTCCTATCACCCGTCTCATCCGCCTCCCAGCTCTACAGGACTGAGTACCCCTTGGTACTATCTCTTACTTGGCATACCTTTTCTGATTTGCACATTTACACCGCAAATGTGGGGGCGGCTGTTGAAAAGGCCTGCTATGCACATATTGAGACATTAGCGCCCCCTTGTGACTTTGGGACACGTTAATCTGATGACTCATTATTTTCTCTTTAACAATCTGACTAGAACGCAGTTCGGAGAGCTCATATAGAGACTTTGCTAGTGTCCCGCTGTTATCGTTGCTGTTGTTGACCCAGAGTGCGTTCACATGCAAAACCACTCATACTACAGCTAATCTACCATACCCTCTACTACATGTACTTCAATTGTTCACTCAATCCAATTTAGACCTGTAAATGCCCCTACAAGCCTCAATACATTAAAGTGTACTTCGTCTCTGACCGTGACGACTTATGTCTGCTCAATATCCACCAAGAGCACCACACTAAGTCTTTTCAGTATCTTCACTCAGCCTTATGAGAATATGCAGCCCCTTAGGAAACAAACTGAAAACATACATTAAGCAATTCAGTCTCCCGTTAACCAAGAAAACTCTTTAAAATATGGAAACTTACCTGGCAGCTATCGCAAGGGCCAGTGCACACCAGAGAGAAAACCAGAGGATGTATTCAACTCTCACAAACATGCTAACGTACACATCTCAATCAAACCCAACACTATTACCATTACTCACCACCTTGCGTTTACAATGAGCAGGACCCACTGTGACGCATACCTGACGCAAGCAAACCACTCACATTTTTATACTCCGTGACACCAGCCCCCAAAAGTGATTAACCTGTCCTGAGTTTTTTTTTTAAATCTCACACAACAATATAACGATGTCTTTATAGGCTACACTAGAATAACAATGTTTCATAAATCTAGATATAGAATAAAGAGGGTTATCTAACGTTAGCCTATCCTACACATAGTTCCCACAGGCGAATTAATGTCACGTGACCTCCCCGGAGACGCCATCTTTGATGACAAAACCGCTGTGTTTACCATAGGTTTTTACAAAGTTTTATCAGAGAGAATGTCGTTTTACAAACAAATATTTATTTCTGTTTATATTATTATGCAAATCATGAAAAGACAAAGTGAAATATATTATAAAGAGTCTATTAAAAAAAAAGACAGAGAGAGGTACAATGCGAAAATTTCATTCATAAATGGTGTGGATCCGTATGCAGTAACGAAGGAAGCACTGAGCAATGATTATGCAGCTTTGCCTTAGATACAGTATTTTCATGTGTAAGTTACCATTATCTGGTATTGGTGAGGAGTTTTTCACATTGTGAGCAATTCCGAGTCTGGAAATCACTGGAGGCGTACGATCAGATTGACGTGGGGTTGGTTCGGTGACGTTTGCTCAAGTGCAATCAATGGAAAAGTAACTTATAATAGCGAAGAGGCATGATGCTAATCTGCCTAATAAAAAGCCATAGCCTGCACAACTTAATTCATGTTCCCCTTAAAACAGTCACCGGTGCTTTCTGTGATATGCATGTACTTGCGGGCGTCATGGTTTGGTGCATGAATATAAAAATAAATAACTCGCGTGCAATTTAATTAATGTAATGCGGAACTACATTATACGCGGGTATAGGGACATAATCTGAGATCGCAATGCTAGAATGTGAGATCAAACAGTGGAAACGAGGTTGTTTTGTGTTTTTAATACCTCGTCATTTTGTTCATACAGGACCTTTTTCAAACTGCAATGTGTTAACTTACATTTGTTTACACTCGCATTAAAACACAACATTGTGCTTTTGTCAAACAAATTCTTGCGTGTTTTGAGTGAGTTTCTTTCCTGTTTATCCTCGCCAGCCATAATCTCCGTCGTTGTTCAAAAGCTTAGTCTTCTCACATGACGGGTATAGTGTAAAATCCCGAGCACGAAACTCATTTCACTTCGTTCAACTCGTATTGTTTCTTCTAATCTGTTTTGCACGCAGCAATGGCGCCGGGTCGGCAAATGCCCGTATGTCGTGACGTCATGTGGGTACTATCCTACATGTGATCATCACAAAGCTGCTAAATGTGTATCTATATGTAAACATTTTCACATTTTTGTTTAACTTTAGTTTGTCACTGCTTTGTTTGTCTTTTCATGTTTTTTTATTTGTTTTTGTATTTAGTTTATTCAATGTAGGAAATAGTATTTCACATGACTTTGATTTTACTTTATTGACACTGTCATTTCCGAATGGTATTCATCATTAAAAATAAACAAGTTCCACCTTTTAAACTTCTCCTCAACGTGCATGCAGTGTAAATAAAGCAGTTGCATCAATGAAATAATATTAAACGGCCACGCCCCCGTGCTAATGGTACCTGGCAAATTACAAGACGAAAATTAAAAAATCATTTAGATTTCATTTATCCAAATGTTTGTTTCTGAAGTCACAATTTAGCGCAAGTAAAATTGAAAAACAGGAGAAAAAAGTAACTATACATTGATAATGTAACTGGAAAAACAAGAAAAATGAATGTCTGGTTTCCATTTTTCATTTGCATTTTATGGTCTGAAAATTGAATTGTGAAGAGTTACACGGACCTTAGGCTACCTTATTTTTACTTTATACATAATACAAACGCAAACACTAAAAGCCAAGTAGGCCTATAATTAAAACACATGGCTCTACACTTATATTTTTGAAGGAGCACTTGTAGATGCATTTTACACAGCACTTACAATTTGCATAAATAATCGTATGATACTAATGTATCAAATATCAAATTTGGAATACAGAAATATGAAATATTGAAGTAATAGTAATTAACTACATGTACTTACAATATAATTTAAGTAAGGAGTTAGTTGCATGTATCTATGCATGATTGACTATAGAAACTACATGTAAAATTAAGTGTTACCAAAATGTACAGTTTTTATTTAAACATTTCTACTGGACTCCCTGCATTACTGTACCTTCGTATTAAATGAATAGAAAAAGCAAAGGTTTGATGTTGTGGTGTTTTTTCTTCAGGTCACCCTGCATCATCTGCTGAAGCTGTTCCAGTCAGACTCCAGCGCCATGCCAAAGAAGACAGTCGTGTCCGAGTTCTACGACGAGATGGTGTGAATTTGATCAGAACAGCACAACAACATGACATTATAGTAATAATACAATCATAAAGCCTAAAACCTGTGTTTTTGCAGATATTTCAAGACCCGACAGCCATGATGCAGCAACTTCTGAACACCACCAGACAGCTGACGTTGGGTGCTTACAAACACGAGACCGAGTGTGAGTGCTTCACTTACCTTTGCAGCTCCTATTGAACAGCTCAGTGGATGGGCTATAATTAAACCCTGAACATACTGTACATTAAAATGAGTCCGCAGTTCTAATCATGTGAACTAAACATTCAGTGTTTCATGTTGCAGTTGCAGAGCTGGAAATACGAACACGAGAAAAAGCGGCAAAGAAGAAGACTAGCCTGGAGATCGTAGAGCTGAAGGAGCGACTGAAAGCCTCCAGAGAAAACATCAACTTCCTGAAGGGAGAGACACGCAGACTGGAGGAGGACAACCAGATGAAAGATCACTGAGGATGATACATGCTGTGGGATTTGTTATGCTTTTGTGGGACTGATCAATTTAGGTTTCTGGTTCTAAGTTTGACAGTATATTTAGTAGTGAACTTTCTTGTCCAGCTAAATGTGTGGCAATACATGACCTTTTGACTTTTTTTTATGAATAAAACTTTTTTTTACGAGTTCGGGCTTACCATCCAGTTTTGAGCATGATGTAACAATACATTGTAATTTGTATGCACATTGTTTCAAGCAGCTTTACATAACATCAACCCTCAAAGCCCAAAATGAACTGGTGACTGGCAAGAAAAAAAAAAAAAACTCCATGGCTTCATCTAAAAGCAATTTGTCTGCATCTGCTTCTCTGCTATATAGAAGGTGAAAAAGAGTGACAGAAGAAGTATCTCTGAATTCACAGTACTCATAAAAGAGTAGGCAAAAAAGTACCCGGATGACCTACTAATTCTGCAGAGACTATCAAGTGCGCATATGATGGACACTTCTATCCCATGAGTAGGGAATGTATGAGATGTTGATGTTTAAAAGAAAAAAACTGCAGTTTTAAGTGCTTAAAAAGCATATAAAATACTGGCACAGTGGATAAGACACATGCCTTTGGTATGAGAGACCCGGGTTCGAATCCACTGTGAGACACCAATGTGTCCCTGATCAAGACACTTAACCCCTAGTTGCTCCAGAGGTGTGCGACCTCTGACATATATAGCAATTGTAAGCAGTGTTGTGCCAGTTCATCCTTAAAAAGAACTAGCTCGAAGTTCAGTTCACACAGATGATAATGAACTAGTTCATGTTCAGTTTTTTTTTTTTTTAAAGGAACTAGAGGGCCATGTGACTTAGATCTGAGTGCAAAAATGGAGGCTCTAGACCCTTCCGGAGCTGAGATATTGAGATATTTATAATGGCATAAATGCTACGTGGGATCTCAATATCTCAGCTCTGGAAGGGTCTAAAACCTCCATTTTTGCACTCAGGTCTAAGTCCTATGGCCCTCTATCAGAATCCAGAGTTTCAAGAGAAATTGGAGAAACTTTTTTTTTGTGCACAAAAAAAAAAAAAACGACAGTGGTACCCCTTATGTTTTTTTTTTTTTGTGCGAAAAAAAAAGTTTCTCCAATCTTCTTGAAACTCTGGATTCTAATAGAGGGCCATGTGACTTAGATCTGAGTGCGAAAATGGAGGCTCTAGACCCTTCCAGAGCTGAGATATTGAGATATTTATAATGGCATAAATGCTACGTGGGATCTCAATATCTCAGCTCCTGAAGGGTCTAGAGCCTCCATTTTTGCACTCAGGTCTAAGTCCTATGGCCCTCTATCAGAATCCAGAGTTTCAAGAAAATTGGAGAATTTTTTTTTTTGCACAAAAACAGAAGCAGACTGGAGGGCTTACATTTTTTTTCCATTTTCAAGAAAAAAGAAACAAGCTTCCATGGTAAAGTGGTGTGCAGAACATGAAATCCACAGGGAGGAGTTGGATCTGGATCCGACTCCTCCCTGTGGATTTCTCCTCCACATGGGAGGAGTCGGATCCAGATCCAACTCCTCCCACTCCTCCACATGGGAGGAGTCGGATCCAGATCCAACTCCTCCCACTCCTCCACATGGCCCCCTGGGAGGCTGACCATGGCTTAAAGTAAAAAATCTATAAATTATATAAATATAAATCTAAAGTACTAAATTGCGCATAACTCCTAGACCGTTTGAGCTAGAATCACGATTTTCGCATCACTGCGATCCCTGGCTCAAGCCGAACAAGATGTATATCTCCGATTTCCATTTCGGGGACCATGGCGCCCGCCCGAGGCCACACTGAAAGGGGAGCAAGGGCGGGCGCCATGGGGACCATGGCGCCCGCCCGAGGCCACACTGAAAGGGGAGCAAGGGCGGGCGCCATGGGGACCATGGCGCCCGCCCGAGGCCACACTGAAAGGGGAGCAAGGGCGGGCGCCATGGGGACCATGGCGCCCGCCCGAGGCCACACTGAAAGGGGAGCAAGGGCGGGCGCCATGGGGACCATGGCGCCCGCCCGAGGCCACACTGAAAGGGGAGCAAGGGCGGGCGCCATGGGGACCATGGCGCCCGCCCGAGGCCACACTGAAAGGGGAGCAAGGGCGGGCGCCATGGGGACCATGGCGCCCGCCCGAGGCCACACTGAAAGGGGAGCAAGGGGCGGGCGCCATGGGGACCATGGCGCCCGCCCGAGGCCACACTGAAAGGGGAGCAAGGGCGGGCGCCATGGGGACCATGGCGCCCGCCCGAGGCCACACTGAAAGGGGAGCAAGGGCGGGCGCCATGGGGACCATGGCGCCCGCCCGAGGCCACACTGAAAGGGGAGCAAGGGCGGGCGCCATGGGGACCATGGCGCCCGCCCGAGGCCACACTGAAAGGGGAGCAAGGGCGGGCGCCATGGGGACCATGGCGCCCGCCCGAGGCCACACTGAAAGGGGAGCAAGGGCGGGCGCCATGG
>JAQIUQ010000893.1:0-12164 GCA_030378365.1 Hybognathus amarus | reverse complement strand
TATTCAGTTCTGACTAGTATGTTAGTATGTATTCCAATTGTGGAATACATACTAGTATGTATTCCAAAGCAGGGGTTACGTTTTTGCACGTCGTGCAGAATAACCCTAAAGGCACCAAAGTGGCGGTGCCACCGGCTTTATATATATATATATATATATATATATATATATATATATATATATATACAAATAATAGCTGCGAGCAGCGATGGAGGGCCAAAGCCGGGCGGTACCGCCATCCCGGTGCCTTTAGGCACCGGGGTTGCGGTGCCACCGGCTTGGGCCCGCAATCGCTGCTCGCAGCTATATTTATTTTTTATTTTTTTTTTTTTCTAGCGACTATTCGGGCACTTTTGGGGCCCTTAACATGCTCGAAAACTCTTGAAACTTTGCACACGGGTCAGAACCCGCGGCCATCAGAGCCGGGCTGAAGCTGGTACCCGGGCGTGGCAGGGCGGCTCGTCATCGCCCCCTGGAATGGGGTCCGAACACCTGGTCCATAACTCAAACACACTTGCATGTAATAATATGAAACTCGGTACACATGTCGATAGCAGAATTTCATCTATACCTCGCGTTCTTGCTTTCCACCCCAGCCCAACAGGAAGTCGGCTATTGAGGTTTTTTTGTAAAACACACGCAATGAACTTTTAAATACTCCTCCTAGAGCTCTGATCCAAATTCGACGAAACTCGGTCAGCTAGAAGTCAAGACATTGAGGATGAAAGTTTGTGTGGGGATTTTGATATCTCGAACGGTTTGGCCGTGGCGAGGAAACGAAACTATGGCGAGAAACGTGAAACAGGAAGTGTGTCATAACTTCAGCATACATTAACTGATCTGGATGAAACTTCAGCAGTGCGTTCGCTGTAAGAGGACGATCACATGGATGTGACTATTGTGAGTCAAAGTTATAGCGCCACCAACTGGCAGCAGGAAGTGTGTCACTTTCAAAATGCTTTGAAATCACCCTCTTATTTTTACCCGATTTGCTTCAAACTTCATCTGTATAATGTACATACACGGCAGATGAAGACCTATGAATGGATTCTTGATATCTTTGAAACTGTTGCCGTGGCGACGCATCAAACTTTACCATTCTTTTAGGATGCATTCTTTTAGGGATTCGAACATTTGTCCATAAATCAAACACACGTGCATGGATTAATATGAAACTCGGTACACTCATAGATCACATCAGGCCAAACAACTTTCGTGCTCTAAGTTTTACGACAGTTCAAACGGAAGTCGGGAATTATGTTTTTTTTTTTTAAATAATTGTCCTAGAAAAACATCAAATTACAACCCATGCTGTTACCAATCACCACCAAACTCGGTGTGCATGAAGTCAAGACATTGAGGATGCTATATTCCGGACGGATTTTTGATATCTCTGAACGGTTTGGCCGTGGCGGATTTTTTTGACTAAAAAAGGACACATAAAGTGTGTTATAACTTGGTTAGTTTTACTGACAGTTACAAAACTTGCCGTGTATATTGTTCTATTCAAGCCAAACAACTTTCTAATTAACAATAATAAGCTCAAACCCACAGAAAGTCAGATATTGTAGTTTGAATATGATCATGCTCTTTCTAAACCTAGGCCTGTCACACAGTCTGTGTGTGTGTGTGTGTGTGTGTGTGTGTGTGTGTGTGTGTGTGTGTGTGTGTGTGTGTGTGTGTGTGTGTGTGTGTGTGTGTGTGTGTGTGTGTGTGTGTGTGTGTGTGTGTGTGTGTGTGTGTGTGTAGGGGGAGGGGGCTTAATCATTTCACTGTGTGTCTGGCCTGCTAAAGTAAATACATTTCTTAAGCCTGGTATTTTTTACTTAAGTTTTTATTTTTATTTTTTTTATAAGTAAAGGCATATAACCTGTTTAATTGTAGTGCATTGACAATAGTTTTATATAATTAGTGTATTAATTAAATTAACTTGGTCCATAAATCAAAAAAGTAAGTAAATAAATCAAAAAGGAAGTGTGTTAAAACTTCTGCATACATTAACTGATCTTGATGAAACTTCAGCAGTGTGTTCGTTGTAAGAGGTCGATCACATAGATGTGAGTCAAATATATAGCGCCACCAACTGGCAGCAGAAAGTGTTTCACTTTCAAAATGCTTTGAAATCGCACTCTTACTTTTACCCGATTTGCTTCAAATGTAAACACACGCCAGATGAAGAGCTGTGAAAGCATTATTCAATATCTAAGATAATGTTGCCATAGCAACGCATCAAACTTTAACATTCCTTTTTTTTGATGATTTTGAGTCTCTTAGCGGCTTTTGGGGCCCTTAATGGGTTTGAAAACTCTTGAAACTTTGCACACAGGTCAGATCCCACAGCCATCAGAGCCGGGCTGAAGATGGTACCCGGGTGTGGCAAGGGGGCTAGACAGCGCCCCCTGGAACGGGGTCCAAAACTTGGTCCATAAATCAAACACGCTTGCATGTAATAATATGAAACTCAGTACACATGTTGATCTCATCGTTTCATATATTCATATATTCTCCTCAAGCCGGACAACTTTCTAATTTACACTCATGAGCTAGGACCCACAGAAAGTCAGATATTTTGGTTTGAAAATGTTGAGTGTCTCTCTGAGCCTACACTTCTGTATGGCAAGCCCTTTTAACATTTAAAAGCTAAGTTTGACTATTCGTAATTAACATTGTAGATATCAACAACGTCTTTCTAGTCGTAATTACATTTTGGATAGTTTGTATTATCATTTAAGATATCTGTAACGTAATTGTGACTAGTCGAAACGACAGATAGAGTATGGCAAACCGTTTTAACATTTAATCATTTTAACCTACTAGTCTCTATTTTCATGCTACTAGTACTTATTTTTAGATACTAGTATCTATTCCATTAAGTACTAGTACTTATTCATTAGCTACTAGTGCTTATTCTTTAGATACTAGTGCCTTTTCTTTAGATACTAGTGTTTATTCTTTAGGTAGTAGTACCTTTTTAAAGATACTAGTACTTATTCATTAGACACTAGTCCTTATTTATTAGATACTAGTACTTATTCATTAGATGCTAGTCCTTAGTCATTACATACCAATGCTTATTAATTAGTTACTAGTACTTATTCATTAGATACTAGTATCTATTAAATAGATACTAGTACTTATTCATTAGACACTAGTACTTATTTCAATGGTGACTAGTAACTATTCTTTTGTTACTACTAGTCACATTTTTTCCATTGACTTCTATGGTGATCTGTCATTCAGATATCAACTATTCAGTTCTGACTAGTATGTTAGTATGTATTCCAATTGTGGAATACATACTAGTATGTATTCCAAAGCAGGGGTTACGTTTTTGCACGTCGTGCAGAATAACCCAAAAGGCACCAAGGTGGCGGTGCCACCGGCTTTATATATATATATATATATATATATATATATATAAATATAGCTGCGAGCAGCGATGGAGGGCCAAAGCCGGCGGTACCGCCATCCCGGTGCCTTTAGGCACCGGGGTTGCGGTGCCACCGGCTTGGGCCCGCAATCGCTGCTCGCAGCTATATTTTTATTTATTTTTTATACCGTTATATTTTATGAACAAATAAATATATATTATATTATTTATACCGTTGTGTGGTGTTTTGTTTCTCTTTGTATTTTTAAATATAAATGTAAAAAGTAAATATGACAAGCAGGTGTTTTATGTATTTATTTATTAAATACATAATTTATTTTAGAGGTGTTAGTGAGGCCAGCAGGGGGTGCTCACCCTGTGGTCTGTGTGGGTCCTGACGCCCCAGTATAGTGACGGGGACACTATACTGTCAAAAGAGCACCGTCCTTCGGATGAGACGTTAAACCGAGGTCCTGACTCTCTGTGGTCACAAAAAATCCCAGGATGTCTTTCGAAAGAGTAGGAGTGTAACCCCGGCATCCTGGCCAAATTTACCCCTTGGCCTCTGTCCATCATGGCTTCCTGAATCATCCCCACATACTAATTGGCTTCATCATTGTCTTCTCTCCATCAGTAAGCTGGTGTGTGGTGAGCGTTCTGGCGCAATATGGCTGCCGTCGCATCATCCAGGTGGATGCTGCACATTGGTGGTGGTTGAGGAATTCCCCCTCTATGTGAAGCGCTTTGAGGTCTCAGAAAAGCGCTATATAAATGTAACAAATTATTATTAGTAGTATTATTATTATTATTTATTTTATCAAATAATACAATAAACGTGAAAAATGAACAGTTACATACAATTCATCCAGGTAAAAAAGGAAATATTACAGATGGGCAGGTTGTCAATCGTCCGCGCTCTCTGGCGCATGATAATTACGTCAGCGTCCGAATTCGCTCACTCTTTTTCGTTCACTCTTTGCTGATGTAGTGCACTCAACTGCCATTCACTATATAGGGATTAGTGAAGGAGTGAATGAGTGAGCGGTTTCAGACACAGCTATAGACTGCTGCGTATGTTTTGGTTCTTTTTGCCAACCAGTTCGCGCTCACGCCCATTTCGTGACGTCACATATGACGCTGGCGAACATCCCTATTATAGGGATGTTCGCCAGCGTCATATGTGACGTCACGAAATGGGACGTCACATAATGGGACGTCACATTATAATAATCTTGCATTTCTGCAGCTCTGACGCGCTGCTGCGTGACGTCATCGGAATGCATTCTATTTGACACGTCACAGTACTATGACTCGAGGCTTCACTCCATGTCAGTAAAGGTGAACTCTGAAATAATTAATGAGAGTTTGCAGTTTGCACATATTTTGGAACGAGTTTTATGTTTGATATATTGAATGTGTATGTTTTTTGGTGCTCTTGTAGGTAGGAACTGAATAGTATATTAGGGTAATTGTAAGGCTCCTACGTCCAGTCAAAGTATGTCTCATTCTTCGGATCTCTCTGTGTATTTTAAAAAGGTGAGTCGAGTTTGCGATGCCCGGTTTGTTAACGAATCATTCTTTTGAAACAGTTCTTCGTAAATGAATCACTAAAGGGGGTCGCACACCGGACGCGCAGCGCCGCGTCGCGCCGCGCCACGTCTTTAAAACTCGAACACATTATTCTCTATGAGTGTACACACACCGGCAGCGCCATTCGGCGTCTGTCCGCGGCGCCCAGCGACGGCTCAGGACCGTGTTCAAAACCCTGCAGCGCCACAGAGCGCCATTTACATAGTTTTATATCAAATTTAAATTATTTTTGTCTCAAATCGTTGCTGATGGGTCCTGACTTCGCCCTATCCTGCAATATACATTTCGTTTTGCATTCATTTACAGAAATCAGCTGCTTGAATGACAATTGCTGATGTTATTGGATTTTTCAGGTGAGATTCTCAATTCATTCAGTTAACGGATGCTCTGAGGTAAAGTTTTCAGACTGCAGACTCAGCAACGATTGTATTTAATTGTGCAGTACAATAATTACATAGAACAGACATTATCTTCATCTCCTGTCATTAAACATTACAATATTGCTGGCCATACACTGATGAGAAAGTGCGCGTCCGGTGTGCGATACCTTGAGTTGTCCTAGACGCGACGCGGCGCGGCGCTGCGCGTCCGGTGTGCGACCCCTTTAATCAGATTTGTCTAAATTATTAAAACCGTTTGTGCGTTACATAGCGTTAAATTCATTTATAAATAATAATAAGGTAATAAGGTAATAATATGGTGCCACTGTAAGGTCCTATACATTTACAGCATTTATAAGTTTTTATTTTAATTAGGGTTATAATTATATTTCAATTTATTAATGGATAGCCCCTTGAGATGCAACATCTCATTTTCAAGATATATATATCATACATATATATATATATATATATAATATATATATATATATATATATATATATATATATATATATATATATATATATATATATATATATATATATATATATATATATATATATATATATATATAGAATATCATTATTCAGACATGAGTTCTTCTCATATTTATCACCATTTTATAAACTAGAGCCAATAAACTGATAATGTGAGAAATGTTGAAGGAGTCTGAATACGTTTAGGTTTGACTGTATGTCATGTTTAGTATGCATGCTCACAGACATGTCTCGCTGATGTCTCTCTCAGGTGAATGACAGCAATGCCCAGCTAGTGGCGGTGTTTGAGGATCGTATGCCGAATTTGAAGAAAGCGTTTGAAGTATTCAATAAGAAGAAAGAGAAAGTGGAGAAGATTAAGAAACAGAAAGCCCTAGCTGACGACGAGGAAAGTAAGGCAGCATTCCTCGCGGAGGAAGAAATGCACAAACAGGGAGTCTGTCATGAAGAACTGGCTAAAACCGAGCGGGCGCTCAAGAGGACTGTAGAGACTCTCAACACTCTTAACACTGACAACAAGGTTCGAGACCTCCCTTTATACACACACACTACCAGTCAAACGTTTGGGATCGAGAAGATTTTGAATGTTTTTAAACAATGTATAAATTTATGTATGTATAAATGTATAAATGTGCCCTTTTTGTTCTTTCTAGAAATGTCTGATAGAGCTGAAGTCATTAGTTGCGCCTGTGGCCGATGTGATCAACGTGATGGCCGCGGTGATGGTGTTAACGGCTCCCGCGGCCGCATCCCAAAGACCTCAGCTGGAAGGCCGCCAAAAGTAAAATGGAGAATGTCAGCAGCTTCCACCATTCGCTGGTCAATTTCCCGAAGGAAAACATTCATAAGAAGTGCCTGAGAGCCATCCGGCCGTACCTGCAGGACCAAGACATCCGGCTGGAGGTCATCGCAAAGAAATCCAAGCCCGCTGCGAGCCTGTTTTCCTGGGTCATCTACATTGTAAGGTTTTACGAGGTGCACTGCGAGGTGGAGCCCAAGAGACAAGTGCTGAGTAAAGCCAAATCTGACCTGGCCACCGCGCAGGACAAGCTCTCCGTCGCCAGGGCCAATGCCAAAGTATGTGTTCACTTTAGCAAATGTGTCTCAGACTCTATAAAGTTGGTGAATGTGCTTGATTGGTGAATGTGTTAAAACTACACACTGTTCTCTCCTAAACTGCTTTATACAGTCTTTACACATGTCCACACACACACACACACACACACACACACACACACACACACACACACACACGTCATCACCACTGGCAGACGCCTGTGTTTACTAGTAACGTGTGGTTTAAACACTCCTCTCATAACCTCCTCTGCCTCCTCCTGACAGGAACTGAAAGAGAAGTTGGAGGAAGCAACGCGGATTATAACATAGCCAATGCGGAAATCGAGGAGTACAAGAAGAAGAGGACCAAGACCATGGCGGACATTCAGCGGTTCCAGGAGGAGGAGGCCAAGATGTTTTAGCTTTTATTCATTCAATTTATTTTATTCATTTTATTCATGTGTGAGTGTGTGTGAGCGTGTGTGTACCTTCATTATTTAAATGTTTTTTTCATCCATTAAATTTCATTTTTATTCATTTAAATCTACCCTACTTTGTTAGTGAGAAGACTATACCTAATTAAAAATATTGCTTAAGTTAAAAGACCTGTGTGTGTGTGTTTTATGTCACAAATGCAGTACGTGTCAGTTCTCGGAGCATGTAATCCCTGCTCGCGTGAGGCACGCCGCTTCTTTATTTAAATCTACCCTTATTTGTCAGTTATTTGTTAGTGAAGTATAAGTTAACAGACCTGGGAACAGAGAATCGCTGTTCTCGACATAACAAAAGATAATGTCGAGCCCGCCTGATATATTTTCCGTCATTGGTTTTCCCTGAATAGAATTAGGCTACATTGTTGAAAACGAAATTGAAAGACACACATTCATTGCGTTTAACCGTGATGAGAGTTTCTGGTTCTTATTAAACTCAACACATTATAATAATTCATCTGTCATCCACCTTTTATTACAGTTTTTCTCTGTCGCTTTGGTGCATTTCTCACATCTCTATTTACATTTCCACAACAGTTAATGCAGTTCTCAAAACAATTAGTACAAATTGCAAAACTTAGTTGATAACCTGCAAAAGTGTGTCACTTGCTCAAAATGGATAACTCATTCCTCAAAAGCAAGTATTGATGTCAATGAAAGTGTCAGTGTCGTCAAGATAAAAAGTCCTAACACCAGTGTTTATGAACAAGATAGTCAAATGGCTTTGTCATGTTTTCATTATGACAGTTTACTCTGTAAGTGTTTGACAATGAAAAAAAGTCAGATCTTAGTGACACTACCTGAAAATGCTCAAGACAGTCCTATAAACTATTTGCACAGCCATTTGAAAACTACAGTAAAGTTTCATATTACTGTATTTAGTGAGGTACAGTAATTGAGTACAAGACAGGGAATATGTATGTTTCACATTTTTACTGCATGGTCTTTGCAATTCTAATTTGTTCAGAGCATTGTGCAAAAGAAAAAAATACACCCTTATTTACAACAAACATAAACTCCCTTTGGGTAGATCGGTGCACAACTGTAAACAATATCACAGTACATATTGGAACTGAACATACAACATACATATACTGTTAATCATTCATGCACATCCCTTCTCATCAGTGAAAGCTGAGGTTAACCTGCGAGAAATTGTTCAATTTCGAATACAAAAAGTTTTTTTTAAAGATAAAAAAAAAAAATAATAATAATTTGCTTGACGGATTTTGACAACTAGTTCAACATTTTTGTATGTGATGACTCAAGCAATGAAATGAGGACTATTAGTTTTATATGGAATGACTATTCAGCATTCACAAGTATAGTTACAGTTTTTCTCAGTCGCTTTGGTGCATTTCTCACATCACTATTTACATTTGCACAATAGTTAATGCAGTTCTCAAAACAATTAGTACAAACTGCAAAACTTAGTTGATAACCTGCAAAAGCCTGTCACTTGCTCAAAATGGATAACTCATTCCTCAAAAGCAAGTATTGATGTCAATGAAAGTGTCCGTGTTGATCAAGATGAAAAGTCCTAACACCAGTGTTTATGAACAAGATAGTCAAATGGCTTTGTCATGTTTTCATTATGACAGTTTACTCTGTAACAGTTTGCCAATGCAAAAAAAGTCAGATCTTGGTGACACTACCTGAAAATGCTCAAGACAGTCCTATAAACTATTTGCACAGCCATTTGAAAACTACAGTAAAGTTTCATATTACTGTATTTAGTGAGGTACAGTAATTGAGTACATTTTTACTGCATGGTCTTTGCAATTCTAATTTGTTCAGAGCAATGTGTAAAAGAAAAAAATACACCCTTATTTACAACAAACATAAACTCCCTTTGGGTAGATCAGTGCACAACTGTAAACAATATCACAGTACATATTGGAACTGTAAATGTAAATCACTGTAAATCATTCATGCACATCTCTTCTCATCAGTGAAAGCAGAGATACACCTGAGAGAAATTGTTCAATTTAGGATAAGATTTTTTTTAAAGATAAATTTTTTTTTTAATTTGCTTGACGGATTTTGACAACTAGTTCAACATTTTTGTATGTGATGCCTCAAGCAATGAAATAAGGACTATTAGTTTTTAATGGAATGACTATTCAGCATTCACAAGTATAGTTAATTTGGACTGATATGACATAAGCAAATGATAATGTTATAAAACAGCAGAGAGTTGTATGAAAGCATTTGATGCATGTCCAAAAGCATTTGAAATTTGTTGGAAGGAATAAGAAACTACTACTATGATGTGCACAAATGACAAAATGTTGTGGAGGTTGAACTAACTGTTGTGCAAATGTAAATAGTGATGTGAGAAATGCACCAAAGCGACTGAGAAAAACTGTAATTTGGACTGATATGACATAAGCAAATGATAATGTTATAAAACAGCAGAGAGTTGTATGAAAGCAATTGATGCATGTCCAAAAGCATTTGCAATTTGTTAGAAGGAATGAGAAACTGCTACTATGATGTGCACAAATGACAAAATGTTGTGGAGGTTGAACTAACTGTTGTGCAAATGTAAATAGCGATGTGAGAAATGCACCAAAGCGACTGAGAAAAACTGTAATTGGAATGTTTTATTACTTGGCCTGCCCTGCCTGCCGATCCGCACATCACTATCGGCAAACTATAGCCTATTTGAGAATGGACATGGGAACCCGCAACAGAACGGTAACGATGGGGAAAGGGTATCTGAGCATTTGTTTGAGATTTGTCAAGAGCCGGAGGCGTCACGAAATTTGATGGAGGTGGCCTGTGTGTGTATTTTATTTCACTAATGCAGTGTCCGTTCTCAGAGAATATTTCCTGCACGCGTGAGGCGCGCGCCACTTCTGTATTTAAATCTACCTTACTTTGTCAGTTATTTGTTAGTCAGTTATAAGTTAACAGACGTGTGTGTTTTGCAGTGTCCGTTCTCGGAGCATACTTTCTGCTCGTGTTAGGCGCGCGCTTCCTGCTCGCGCTGTTCTGTAGTTTTCTGAACGTGTCGCGTCTCGCCTGTCTATATATATTGCACCATATAGAGATTCCGAAGCTTCGAATATTCGATGTTTATTACTACCGAAGCTTCGAAGCTCAAAAAATGGTATTCGGACCAGCCCTAATAGATAGATAGATAGATGATAGATAGATAGATAGATAGATAGATAGATAGATAGATAGATAGATAGATAGATAATAGATAGATAGATAGATAGATAGATAGATAGATAGATAGATAGATAGATAGATAGATAGATAGGTAGATTAGGTAGATAGATAGATAGATAGATTAGGTAGGTAGATAGATAGATAGATAGATAGATAGATAGATAGATAGATAGATCAGAATAGATAGATAGATAGATAGATCTTTATCTATCTTTAGATTAGAATCAAAGAAACCTTGTGAGAGGCAGAGACTGTTACAAGGGGTACTCACCCTGTGGTCTGTGTGGGTCCTCCTAACGGGTCCCCCGGATGAGACGTTAAACCGAGGCCCTGACTCTCTGGTCACAAAATATCCCTGGATGTCTTTCGAAAGAGTAGGGGTTTAAAGGAGAACTTCGCGAACAATGAACCTTTGGTCTAATAAAACATCGGTACCTAGTCAATCGTTCTCTGAGTTTTGTTTTCATGATAATCGAATGTAAAGAGTTTTATCTATAAAAACTGTTTAGCGTATAATGCTAGCACTGGGGGCATTGACTCAGTAAAAAGAATTCGCTAGTTTATACCACTAACAAGGCTCAAAATAGCCCCACACTAACGCAATAACATAATGAGTGTCTATACATGCAAAACGAAGCATTGAGAACTTTGTAAGAATACAGACCGTTTAATGAGAAGATACGTTATTAAAGACAGTTTACTTCATGTATACAGACGGGAGCATCTTAGAATATAGTCTCGATAAGTCGATACCCGAACGCCGTTCATACAGTTCAGAAGTTCGCTGAACTTCATACAGTTCAGATCACTCAGCACGACGTTCGTGGTTTGACTTATCGAGACTATATTCTAAGATGGCTCCTGTCTGTATACATGAAGTAAACTGTCTTTAATAACGCATCTTCTTATTAAATGGTCTGTACACTTACAAAGTTCTCAATGCTTCGTTTTGCATGTATAGACACTCATTATGTTATTGCGTTAGTGTGGGGCTATTTTGAGCGTTGTTAGTGGTATAAACTAGCAATTTCTTTTTACTTAGTCAATGCCCCAGTGCTAGCATTATACGCTAAACAGTTTTTAGAGATAAAACTCTTTACATTCAATTATCATGAAAACAAATGTCAGAGAACGATTGACTAGGTATCGAATGTTTTATTAGACCAAAGGTTCATTGTTCGCAGAGTTCTCCTTTAACCCGGCATCCTGGGCAAATTTGTCCAGTGGCCTCTGTCCATCATGGCCTCCTAATCATCCTCATATACCAATTGGCTTCATCACTCTGTCAACTCTCCACCAATAAGCGGGTGTGTGTTGGGCGTTCTGGCGCAATATGGCTGCCGTCGCATCATCCAGGTGGATGCTGCACCATTGGTGGTGGTTCAGGAGATTCTCCCTTCTATGTTTTGTGCTTTGAGTGGCGAGAAAGCGCTATATAAATGTATTGAATTATTATTATTATTATTATAAACCGAAACACCGTGAAATTAACGTCTCATTCTGAGTAAAGCGGTTTATTTTACCGACAATCGGTTTCACATTCAATAAACTCTGCATTTCATGTTTTCATCCCAAACCAACTTACATATACACACAAATA